>JAHLJT010009436.1:188005119-188230164 GCA_031308135.1 Acheta domesticus | reverse complement strand
TCAGTTATACAATATGCAGAATATTTCGACATTAACATTCGCCACATCAACATATACATATATGTGCATTGTAGAAAGTATATTATTGAAAAAATAGTAATCAACTGGTTTGATTATGTATTATGCACCAGTAGGTTTACATTAACACCTAGAAATATTCAGCTCTACTCACTTGACGGTAATATCAAACGACTTGAACTACAGAACAATTCAATGTGTTTAATTACACATATCACTGAGTGCAGAAGAGTTCTGAATTTCTTCCTCTTTCATTGTCACTCATCAATTGGAAGCAAAATGGATAGGAAAGTGACATATTAAATTAAAAATAAATGGATAATAATAATAATAATAATAATAATAATAATAATAATAATAGTTTTATAATAAAACGTTTCGGTTCTATTCCGACGACAAGCTCAAATGGAGACTTTTAAGCCGTCGATGTCCGTTTCTGCCGCTAGATGGCAGCAGCGGTCACACGAGCAAAGTTCACGCGGGAGAACAAGCACTCGGTTGGAACGAAGATGTACGACCTCCGCTGCTATTATTTGCAAATCGAGAGCATACCGCTGAAACTTAATTACCCTTGGGTTTCATTTAGCGGGCCAACATCGTACAATAGCCGCGCAGTGGCGCATCAAAGTGAGCCCCGGTCTTACCTACCGAACTCACCTGTGTTTCAGCTTCATGCATATTTAATTTCGGGTTTCTGCTCGAAATAATGGTGAGGTATATTGCACGGAAGCACATCCTGGGTAATTGCTGGAAGATTCGGAAGTGAATTTTAGAACAGCTTTCTCTTCTTCAAAAATAGCATTTCTGTTCATTAGGGTTGCGTGTAAAGTCAGTTTTCAGACTTTTAAACCATATGCATTTCGTAGAGTAATATCATCTTCATAGAGTAATATCTCCGTGGAGTGGTACCTCCATAAAGTAATATCTCCATATAGTGTTTTAATCTCCGTACTTTCTATTAAGTCTCAACAACATATTCAAAACTTTCTAAAATATATCTCTAACTTTTTTAAACTTCTTCCCGGATATAGTAGAAGTTGTAAAGTTTTCGAAAATATGAATAGTTTTCGCGTAATTATATCTGAAGTATAGGCAATTTTAATAAATTATTTTCTTAAAACCGCTCCAAACTTTTCCTTAATTTTTCTCGTATTTAGCAAAGAACGGTAAAAACAATTGGTGCTGATAACAGACTTTGTATTTTCAAAACTTGCAAGAAATTTACATTGTAAAAGTACAATATTGATGATCTAGTTTTGACTAAAAAATCCATTCTAAAAATGAAATCTTTGAAAAAGATCGTATACAATTTTTTGAAGAAGAGTATTTTTCGTGTAATTTCTGCTCGAAATTAATGCAATTTATAAAGATGTTTGAAAAAATCAGCGATTAAAAAAATTACCCCGCTGACACAACAAAGAAAACTTATAAAATAATCAAGAACTTATTTCCATTCAACTATCTGAATTTTTGAAAAGTTGGAAAGTTGAAAAGTTGGAAAAAATGCGAGAAAATGTGTGTAGTTGTAGTTTATCTCTTAAAATATTATGTCTTCATAATCTATATCCCCCTCAAGGATCATAACTCATACAAGAGAGAATTGTTTGATTTACTTTATATTTGTCTATTGGAGAATATCATCTACTAGCTGGTACCCGGCGTGTTGTTGCCACAGAAGAAATAATTGAGGAAATATTTCTCTCCCTTCTCTCTTTCTTTCCCCACTCTCTTTGCCCCTCTCTTTTTTCTCCTCTCTCCCTCCCCCTCTTTCCTTCTCTCTCATTTTCCCACTCGCTCTCTCTCTCTTTTCCACTGTGTCTCTTCTTCTCCACTGTGTCTCTTTCTTCTCCACTGCGTCTCTTCTTCTCCACTGCGTCTCTTCTTCTCCACTGCGTATCTTCTTCTCCACTGCGTCTCTTCTTCTTTGCTGTGTCTCTTCTTCTTTGCTGTATCTCTTCTTCGCTGTGTCTCTTCTCCGCTGTGTCTATTCTTCCCTTCTGTGTCTCTTTTCTCCCACTCCCTCTCTCTTTTCTCTCACTCTCTCTCTTTTCTCCCACTCCCTCTCTCTTTTCTCCCTCTCCCTCTCTCTTTTCTCCCTCTCCCTCTCTCTTTTCTCCCACTCTCTCTTTTCTCCCACTCTGTTTCCCTCTCTCTCTGTTTTCCCTCTCGCTCTATCCCCTTCTCTCTTTTCCCCTCTCTCTATTTTCCTTCTCTTTCACTATTTTCCCTGTTTTTCTCTATTTCCCCTTTCTATTTCCTTTTCTCTCTATTTCCTACTCTATTTCTTCTGAAGCGCCATCTAGTGGAGTTAAAATAATTGTACTATGCCAGAGAGGAGAAAAAAGAGAGAGGCAAAGGGAATGGGAAAAGAAAGAGAGGAGGGGGAGAAATATTTCCTCAATTATTTCTTATGCGGCAGCAACGCGCCGGGTACCAGCTAGTAATAGAATATTTTTCTGTATAAATATTTTTCGTAAAATTTTCCGACATTTTAATAGTTATTCTGCTATTCAGGGCAGAGATGAATCCAATAAATCAGATATAATTAAAATTGGTTCAGTCGTTCTTGAGTTATAAATGGTTTAATTAACCCGACCTTGTTTTATTTACATAGATTCTGTACGTCTTTGAGTAGGTGGCGTAATATTGAGAAGCGCCGGACCAGCAAAAATGTAATAGAACATTCAAAAAGATCTCATCCTGTAGAATGCAGTGTGAGAAATGTTTCTTTGAGGCCCTAGGCCTCAAAATGTTAGTTTTTAAAGCCTTGAACGCTTCGTTTAGAAGTTATTTAACAATATAGATTCGAACTGTGTAGCGGGCTGCGTTTGCATGAATATCAAACTTTTTATTCTTCAGCGCCATGTAGTGCCATTTTTTTCGATATTTTATTAGTTGTTCTGTTATTCGTGACGGAGATGAATCCGACAAAACAGCTAACTAACACAACTTTGTTTTATATATATAGAGATAGATATTAAAACTGTAAAAAGACTGATTTTGATGTCCCTCCTAACCCGCTTCCAGTGAACGGTTTTAAACAACTGTGGAACTAAAAAAAAGAAAAAAATAGGACGGGAGGAAATCAAACGTTGAATAGATTGCAGCTTTCCTTTATATATAAAAAGTTACGAAATTTGCGTTGTTAGAAATTCGGGGCTAGAACGGAAACGGGAATACGGCGTCATGCGCATCTTTGTAATTTGGCGAGAAATGGGAGAGTAAAATGACCGAGCAAGTTCTCGTTGGAGAACGTGTTACGTTGTTAAAACGATTGTATTTGTTAATACCGACGATATTAGGATAAACTATTATTACCAATTGTAAGTATTTAATAAACTTTCTTTCGTAGTTGCTGAACCCATACGATTACATCGCACAGAAGGAGAACTGTAGAAAAGTTACAACAAAATATTGCGTATCCATGAATATTCGCATGTTTTATATTTATACCAAGATCATTACATATATATTCATGGATATTGTTTTGGGCTATAACCCAAGTACTTATTTTATTGTAATGACTGAATTGTTTAATGTCATCACTGAAATTTTTTATGCAAAGGGGCATACATTTTGTTAATTGTTTCAGATTACAAATCCTAATAGAACTAGGGAACGTTGGTCAATTTTTACTTTCCCGTATACGTTCGTATAAACGGAGTATATACGTAGCATAGGGAAAGTTAAGTAATGCTGCGGAAAATCTATTTCAACGGAAATACACGTTTTGGTGTCCCTTGATACCAAAAAAGTGGTTCTTTCGAAAACCGTCCGTCTGTCTGTTTGTCTGTTTGTATCTGTCTGTGTCTGTTTGTATCTGTCTGTGTCTGTTTGTATCTGTCTGTGTCTGTTTGTATCTGTCTGTGTCTGCTTGTTTCCGTCTGTGTCTGTGTGTGTGTGTCTGTGTGTGTGTGCCTGTCTGTGTGTGCCTGTCTGTGTGTGTCTGTCTGTGTGTGTCTGTCTGTGTGTCTGTGTATGTCTGTCTGTCTGTCTGTGTGTGTCTGTCTGTGTGTCTGTGTATGTCTGTCTGTCTGTGTGTGTGTGTCTGTGTGTGTCTGTCTGTGTGTGTGTGTCTGTCTGTGTGTGTGTCTGTCTGTGTGTGTGTGTCTGTCTGTGTGTCTGTCTGTCTGTCTGCGTGTGTGTCTGTCTGTCTGCGTGTCTGTCTGTCTGTGTGTGTGTCTGTCTGTGTGTGTCTGTCTGTCTGTGTGTGTCTGTCTGTCTGTGTGTGTGTCTGTCTGTCTGTCTGTCTGTCTGTGTGTGTGTCTGTCTGTCTGTGTGTCTGTCTGTCTGTGTGTCTGTCTGTGTGTGTGTCTGTCTGTGTGTCTGTCTGTCTGTGTGTCTGTCTGTCTGTGTATCTGTCTGTGTGTCTGTCTGTGGGTCTGTCTGTCTGTGTGTCTGTCTGTCTGTCTGTGTGTCTGTCTGTGTGTCTGTCTGTCTGTGTGTCTGTCTGTCTGTGTGTCCTGTCTGTCTGTGTGTCTGTCTGTCTGTGTGTCTGTCAGTCTGTGTGTCTGTCTGTCTGTGTATCTGTCTGTGTATCTGTCTGTGTGTCTGTCTGTGTGTCTGTCTGTCTGTCAGTGTGTGTGTGTGGCTGTCTGTGTGTGTGGATGTCTGTGGCTGTCTGTTCTTTTCTCGAAAGATCTCAAACCATTAATACGCCACATTTCCAGAAATTTGTAAGCTCTATTATATTTGCGAGTTAAAGTGCCTTCAAGTTACTTCCAACGAGGTTTTTCGTAATCACAAAAGGTTCTTCTGCGAAAAAGAGCATCAAATTTTCGCATTTATAGTAGCTGTTATACGCTGATTTCTTAAAAAATGGCTCCAAATTTTTTTGAAAGAAAATTGCCATTTAGGACGAGGTTTTAGTGTTCTTTAATATTCTTGCAATAATATTTTCGTTCTACTATTAGGAGACGAACAAATTAAGAAAATATCAAAAAAATTTAGTTTGGGCGGTGATAAATGGCAGCTGGCAAGAGTAAGAGTCAATTCCGAATAGCTAGCTGAGACGAAAGGAAATAGAAAACTAATACGGGAAAGTCTGTGCCATTCTGTAGTACCACTAGTTTCTTGGGTATAGCTACGATCAATAAATGTCCTTTACTTTCAATTAATGACTTAGGTGTCTAACATATGTCCCTTTACACACAAATTTTAGTGATTACATTGAGCAAATCAGTTATTACAATAAGGTATGGATTTGCTTATAGACCAAACCAATATCCATGTTCATACGTGAAAAGATCTCGATATATACAAAATATGTTTATTGCTTATGGAAATGCAGGTTTTTTTCTGTGGTAACTTTTCTACAGCCCTCTTTCTGTGGGATGTAATTGCACGGGTTCAATTAATTACATGAACTTTTAACTAAATAGTGTACTCACTTTGCTTTCGACAAAAATCATTTTTACTTTCATCTGATTAACGAGTAAAATTACAATGTACTTCGAATAACCACGAGACGTGTGCCCTTACATCAGAAACAATTTCTGGACAATTTCATGTTTTATGCATCCTTTCACTACGTACATGATGAATTAACTCGAGCGTAGGACATATTTTAGAAGTTTATTCATGAAAAGTGCAATGTACTAAGGTGGTATAAAAGTACGCTAAGGTGTGAAATGTTGCGTGACGCTTGGATATATTTACTTTTTATCCACCAGCTTTACAACAAGTCATACTATTGCCCGCGTTCTCTCCAACATTCTCTTGTATTTATGCAACTTTCACTTATGCTTGCATTCTACCGTACAAGTGCGTTTTCTCTTTGGCTAACTGAAAGCAATTGACTGAAAACGATCAGGTGGCATTATCTAATTGGTAGAGTTAATACAAAGTACGTAGGTGAGGCAGTGCTGTTAAAGTGTTCTAATGGGAAGGGTAACATTAGAAATTGAACGAACATTACGATTTTTTTTGTTCTCTACAAAAGAAAATGTGCGTGTGCAATAGACACAATATTCAAAATTAATAGCTTTTTTTTTTGCGAATTGTTCATCTTTAAGCCAAGCGGACGGGCGGTTGCACCCACCGAGGCCCAGTCATATTACCCGCGGGTAGATTCACATGACTTTTTCAGGGATCAGCGTTTCTATGCTGAATCCATTTTTACACCTCGGGCTTGTTAGCCCTGGGGGATAAATAGCAGTATTATTAATGTCATGATAACGCTATTCCTCACTAAATTACACTCCGTTAGTTTTATGGTTATCTTGAGTACAATATGTTCGTAATTTGATGAAGTTACACTTCGTTTACACGCGTAAAAGGTGACTAACTTTCATGTGGTGGTTGTGATTTTTCAATTTTTTTTCACCACATTACTCACGTTCTACTTTGGAGTTGAACCAGATGGCGAAAATACTGCATAACACTTTCAAGTCCACTTCAGTGGTTATGCTACATATAGTACAAGAGGCTCTCCAAAAGACAGTCTAATCATGACTTGGTTAAAAAACCTACTACTGAAAATACAACTCTGGGACTTACTTTTCGATGAGAATAACCTTTCATCTCGTGTAGAAAATGGCCAGAAAATCTGGCAGGGTTTACAGCGTCACATGCTGAAAACTCGCGTAAAATTTACGAAAGGTGTACTACCTGCATTGCAGCGTAAAGATGGATGCTTAACCGAAATGGTAAAGCCAGACTTGCAAAGAGTGCGGTCAGAAGACTTTGCACTTGCACAGACTCCTTTACTTCTTTTATGCAAGCCGCTGTCTGGATGGGAACTATAGCGTACTGATGATGAGACTGTCTGGATGAGAACTGCTTGTACTGATTGCTAGTTTTCAGTGGTTTCTCCTATCAATACCAGGCGAATGCCGGAGCAGTACCCTAAAAAACGGGTCACAGTCCGCGAGGGATTTTTCTTCCCCTTCCTTTTCTTCACCCTTTACACACATTTATTCTGCACTGCATTACGCCACCACACATCCTAAGAGACCGGTCGAGAGCTTAGAACTTCTCCGGCTGGGGCGGAGCCCCGCTGGTGGGAGATGCCTAGTTGGGGAAAATCCCTCTAGCCGACGGTAGGTCGGTGCCAGATCTTATCATACACCCGGGGAGGAAATCCGCCACCTCCCGATGAAAAATGCATTACACTTACGGGACGAATGACCTTTGCAGTTGACGCGCCTGAAATCACTAATTAATCAACCCTGGACGCAAGATTTGGTCAATCCAGTTAAAAGAAAAATAATCCAAAATGTACTTCCTCCTCTTTGGGTGATAGCAGGCTGGGGCCTGTTTCGCCTCTTGTTCGCATTATCTTCATTCGCTGACTTGATACCGCGTGAGTGAAGTTTTCGTGCTAGCGTCGCTGCGTCGTCTGGCAGGGCGCCTCGCGCGCGCGGGCGGATTAGCCAGGAGTCACGGACGGGTGCGCACGCGCGCGCTTCCTGGCGCCCGCCCGCCCGTACTCGCCCCCGCCAAGGAAACCCGCCCGCGCCCGCGCCACTTTCCCGCTCCTCTCTCCACCCGCGCCTGGCCGCGCGCCAGCCTCGCCCCCCTCCCCGGCATCCCCTCCTCCCTCGCGCACCTTTCTAACCACACAGGTCCAGTCTCGGGCCGTTGCACCTCTAGCGAAACAATTCATAATACGTTATTAATACAAGGAGCCATATGCTACTTTAGTAGCCTGCTTCCAGGAGACCTTCCTCCCTCACGGGAATTTTCGAGATTAGATATAGTAACTAGTGGTGCCACAGAATTACATAGACTTTCTCGCACTAGTTAGTTTCCTAATTTTTTTGGCTGGGTCAAGCTTTTTGGTTCTTCCCCTTTCTTTTGCCAGCTGCCATCTATCGTCGCCCAAACTTTTTTTATTTGCCCAATTTTTTTGCTAATAACGGAAAAGAACTAGTGGTACTACAGAATGACACAGACTTTCCCGTATTAGTTTTCTATTTCCTTGGGTCTTCGTTAGCTATTCGGAATTGCCACATACTCTTTCTTGCCAGCTACCATCTATCACGGCCAAAAGTACATTTTTTTAATCATTTTCTTAATTTTTCGGTTTCCTATTGGTAGAACACAAATATTAATATTAGAATATTAAAGAACACACAGACCTAGACCTAAATGGCAATTTTCTTTCAAAAATTACGTGCCGTTTTGAAGAAAATTGCGTTTTAGCGCTACTAAAAATGCGAAATTTGAAGCTCATATTCACAGAAAATTTTTGAGTTTTCAAAATACTTTATTTGAAGTTATTTGTAGCACTTATACTCACAAATATAATAATGTTTACAAATTGCTGGTAATGTGAATATTAAAGATGTGAGAGATCCTTTAAAAAATACATACATGTAATTTTTGAAAAAACAGAAAAAAATCCTCAAAATAATCTTTACGTTATGTTAAAGAGTGCCATTAGCACTATCAGATCGAAAAGTTTGAACAATTTTTTTTTCGCCATTTATGAGAAAATGTTTGAGCGTTTCTGAAAATGCGGAAATTCGAGCTTCTTTTCACAGAAAACGGTTGTGTTTTCGATAAACTTAACTTGACATTATTTAAACCGTATGTACTCGTAAATATAATAATGTAAACAATTCGGCACTAATGTAAATATTAGTGACGTGAGAGACAAATCAAAAAATTACATTTTTGCAATTTTTGAAAAAACAAATAAATACCTCAAAATATCACTCCGTGTATACGTACGTATACGGGAAAGTAAAAATTGGTTTAAGAATATAATAGAAGAGTAAAAACTCATACAATACGGAAATTTTTGTTAAAAAATTTAGAGCCGTTTTTACAAAAATACCATTTAAGCTTTACTGTAAAAGCGAAATTTGAAGCTTTGAAGCAGAAAAGTATTGAGTTTTGGAAAAAAGTATTGGAAATTATTTTGAGCACTCCTACTCGCAAATGCAATAATATAAACCTAGAAATTTACGTATTAAAGGCATGACAGATATTTCATAGTTACAATGTAAGTGTCGTAAAACATCTGATTACAATACGAGATTGGAAAATTGGCAAACGACGCCGTTAGGCCGAGTTTGATAGCGAATTGGGTATTGTAATCAGATAATACGACACGAACATCGTACAACGTTTTATCTACTTTGTAAAAATTTCGTAGATTAATGTGAAATTGCGTTCTAATTCTTCATTTAGTATTCATTTTGTTCTCTCCTGTAAGTGGCGATATTGTTCTCAATAAGGAGAACAATTGAAATACATTTGGTGAATACGTTTCAAGTGAGTGAATATAATTCTGATCCTGAAATACAAGTAGCAGCAAATGCTACAACATAAACATTATTACCCAACAAATCAGGGAAAAAATATGAGCGCGAGTGTTTAATTTTTAAATATTAGTGTGAAAAAACGCTTTCATTCCATATCGAAAAATGTTTTGATTGTTTACTTTAATGGCAAGTCAAAAAAGAAGAAACCAATCCGGACACATTTTCTTAAGCCCTCATTTCGCTGGATGAGAGAGGAGTGGAGAGTTAGTTATTTCGACGTCAGGTCTATTATATCAAATCTGTCGTTCGTTTTTCGATGTAAAATAATTCGTATTATACAAGAGTGAATATTTCTCACAATGCGATTTTGTGAACAAGAATACAGCATAATTAATTGTAGGTCGTCTTAAACAGTGCAATTAGGACTGTCTGTACGAAAAGGTTCTAGAAAACATTTTGAAAAATTTTTGACGTTTGAGCGATTCTGAAATAACGGAATTTTGAGCTCATTTTCACAGAAAAATTTAGAGTTATTGAGAAATTTTATATGACATTATTTGAAGAAGATGTACTCTTAAATTCAAAAATGTGAACAATTTGCTGCTAATGTAAATATTAATGACGTAAGAGAAAAATTACGTTTTTAATTACAAAAATTACGTTTTTGTAATTTTTAAAAAAAGTAAAGATAGAGCAATATGGAGTTGACGGTATCTAGTAGAGTACATTTAGCTCTATCTTTACCAAAAGTTTAAAGAAAAAGTTAAACCCGTTTTTTGAGGAAAATCTTATTTTTGTTATTTTTTAAAATTGCACATATTGCGCGCATTTCAAGCGAAAACTACTAACATTTTCAAAACATGCACTGGGCCTTAATGAAAACTAATTACGGACAACAAATTTCGTTTGAACTAAAAAATTCTACATTAAATCTTGTAGTTTTAGGAAGACGCCATGAAGTTGCCATGAAAGTCGGACCTCTGCCACGTTTAGAAACGGATTTTACTCTATTCTTACAAGAAATTTAAAGAAAAAATTTGGAGCAATTTTTGAAAATATTTGAAAATATCCGAAGGACTTCATGTTAAGTACGCCCGAATTTTAAAGAATATTTTTGAAAATCTCAAAGTTCCGACTAAACAGGGGTTTCTTGAATTTGAAAAAAAAAATTCTACGTATGTTTTAGGCGCTGGTGTTGTTCGCGATCGGAAGGACGGATGGATGTTCTGCCGTCAATTGGTTTTTCGGTACCAAGGTCGCACGAAACAGGGATCCAGGCTACATCACGTGTTAGGGAATTTTTTCTCAGTTACCAACCGGATTTATTCACTTTTTCCTTATCAGGGCCCAGGAATGATTTTTTTCTCCGGAAAATACACCATTTTTCTATATTTTCATCTATATTTTATCCATTCATCTACATTTTAGGTCATTGTATTATTGTTAAGTTTCTACTGTTAAATAAGTAGAATTTCCTATTAAGTAATTTGTCTAATTGTTATTATTAGTAGTAGTTGTAGTAGTATTGTCATTATTATTATTATTATTATTATTATTATTATTATTTATATTCGTGTAGTGCAGTGCAGTGCAGTGCAGTGTTGTGTAGTGGAGGGAAAGAAATGCGAAAGAAATGCATAACAGTTAAGTGTTGTGAAGTGCAGTGCAGTGAAGTGAAGTGGAGTAAAATGAATTGGAGTAAGGTTTGCGCTGTGAAATTATGTACTATTATTCTTAATTATTGTTTTTTTCCCTAAATTAATTACTCTCTTGTAATTTAAATATTCTGCCACCAAGTAATGATACTTAATTGCAGAATTAATAATAAAATCTAATCTAATCTAATCTAATTTTTCCGTGCAGCAATACATAACTTTCTCTATGCTCCGTATATATGTACGTCTACGAGAAAGTAAAAATGTAAATGGTACATTATTAATACATAATAAGCGGCTGCGATGGGCCATTTCCATTGCCTCTGCAGCGTCAAAGACCGGAAGGTCCTAGTGTTCGAGGCCCCACGGTGGCGGCTTCTCGACACCAACTACGTTGTTATACTTCGGTTTTTCTTTCTTGGCGCACGGGGGTGAGTTGCGCGAAGTTGCGCGAATGATGCCGAAAAAAAAGACATGGACGTTGTAATTTCACACATTGTATTCAACGCTTTTGCATTCACTTTTGTGTAGCAAAAAAATAATTGTACAAAAGTTGTATAAGCAACTGCGAGTAAAATGCAAGTATAAAATCAGTAGCACGATGCAGTCTTAGTACAAAGCAGCACTCCATCTGAAACAGGTTTGCAGGTATTCTCTTGTCAGTGAACGTTAACATGTAGTAATGGGCTGAGTGTTTTTTCGAAACTATTAGATTGCTGATTTTATTAGAAAACAGAAATTTCCATATTTCTCTAATATAGTGCATTTAAACACACACAGCAACATGACAAAGAAAATACTTCAACTTTCTCTCTACCTGTTATTTTTACTATTCCCAAAGGAAAGCCTCCTTTGCAATATGTTTCCAACGTATACTTGCCCAAACTGTATGTATTCATTATCTAATTCAGTCCCGTGAATTTGCACTGTCAAAACTTCAACTTCACCTTCACCATTTTTAGATGCCCCTATCGCACCAACTTCCTCGTACTCCCCTAGTTATTACGATTCACTAGGGCAATGCTAACAATGTCAATTCGTTTCTCTAAACTATTATTTCATTAAGAAAACACATCTGAAACTTCCGAAGAATATTTGATTTTCTTCTTAGGATACTTAATTCCTTATTCATAATTTTTATACGATATACAATTTTTACGCATTTTTTCACCGTCATAAAAGCACACTGATAAGGCGAATGCTAATGAGCTAGTGAATGTGTGTGTGTGTGTGTGGGGGGGCTTCTGGTGCAATACGTCTTTCACCGGTGGGGACAGAGTTTCATCCTCAATCAAACCGTTTGAGTTTGCGGTTCACAGAACGAGCTCTGGGCGTATTTTCCCGAATATCCAGTTTCCTCTGTCGCATTAATCACGTAATCAATGTTCCTATCATCTTCCCTTTAGTTCAACTTCTATTTAGATAAGACTTCAATAACCATTGTAATTGGAGAGAAGAAACTCCAAAAAACCAATAAGCAAATACAAAACCTAGTGAAGCAATCGTTGTAAAATACACTCAACGTCAACTCAAACGATAATTATGCAATCTCCTCTACATATAACATACTAATATAAAATGATTTTATAGCACTTCTAAAAACTACCGGCATAAAATTCCGTATGTGTGCCAATGGTGGATAGGGAATATTCCCTGCAGGCTCTTAAAATCTGATTTTTCTATATTCTCATCGGCATGAGCATTAGCCGTTATCTACAACATATTATAAGTCTAGTTTTAGAGGTTTATCACTTATCACTTTCACAAGAACCTTTCGCCAAAAAATCAACTTTGATTATTTGATATTCTTTGCACCTTAACCTCAATGCTTAACAATACTCGAATGCTTACTCACGCACTCTACTGGGTGTAAAATGCTGTAACGCATAGTTCAATACGTCTCTCTGTTCGAATGTCTGTACGAATTTAGAGGAAACTATTTTCACTTTTAAACAGTTATTTACGAAGTTCACACAGGTTTAACTACTAATTATTATTTCCCTTATTGCAAGTCCCAACATCACTGCGTCTGACTCGTCTATTCTCGTCACTCAGTCTTGTCGCCACCTCTCCACCCTTTTGTATTCTGAATGTGCTCACGTCCTTGCCATTTGCAGTCTCGACGTCTGCAGCAGTGTCGTTCCGCCTCACTAGGATCACTACCTCGCTTCACTTGCTGCCACCGCTTTCCCGCGCCCCCTCCCCCGCCATACCACGTTTCCCGTCTCCCGCCTTTCCTCTGCTCCAGGACTCCCATCCGCCACCGCGCTCTCCTCCGCCCCCTCCACCGCCCCTCTACCGCATAGCCTCCGCCGGTCCACCCTTTTCTCCACCCCCGCCACCAACATCGCCTTCGTCCGCCCCTGCCCACCTCAGTCTCCGACTTCGTTGCCACACCGTCCCGTCCCGTCCCTTCCCGTCCCGCCCTCCCCGTCCCGCCCGCCCCGCCCCGTCCCGTCCCGTCCCGCCCCGCCCCGTCCCACCCCTCACCACCCCACCCCGCCCCGCCCCACCTCGCCCGTCCCGTCGCACTGCCGATGGCCGCCAAGAAAGCTCTCGGCTGCATCCTTCGCCTCAAGCTCAATGACTGCCGCCAAGGTCAATGCCAAAGAGCGAGCCCCACCACTCGGCCATAAAGCAAGTGATGCCAGAGTAGCAACGCATTACTTGCAATAATTCATTCTGTATTATTTTGAACGTTAATTCCCTTAAAAACTGTTGCTTTTTCAAGATGGGTTCTCAAAACAGAATCTAACTCTGAACTGAAATTCACTAGGCATTTGAGAATTTTTCAGTCTCATCGTGTCCCCTCAACGCCAGTTCAAAAGCCCCGCAGAGACACAGTTCATTAAAGGATTGAGAGCATGCCTGTTGTGCCGAATTTTTTCATTTTCTTCTATCTTTCTCCGGTAACCGGTGTCCAGCTGTGACGATATACCGGTATTTCGAAATAATGTGAACTTCAAAATGTTTTTAAGTATACAGCTGATGATTCGTGCTTTTTCATATAAACACTCAAATAATTCAAATCAGTGATTCCTGATTTTGTCCAGAAATTTTCTCCTCCAAACAAAAGAAACGGAAAGCAAAACAGATTTTTTTCACACCACATCCACAGAGCATTTCTAAAATAATCTTCTCTTTTAAAAACCCTCTTAAATTATCTATTTCCTGTTTTTACAATTTGCACTATATTTAAGACGGGCAATGATCTGCCGAGTTCTTTTATTCTCAGCTTTTTTACATTAAAAACTTTTATCTTGTAAACACTGTACAGAATTCATTGTCAAAAACTCACATATGTTTATGTATTCAAATCTATTAATTACCTAATAAATGACTTTTGACTAATTGTAATCACAGTAATTCACTTCAAACTCAAAATAGCCTAAACGATCTCGGTCACGAGCACGACGAGGCAAACCGGCGAAGGCAACTGTATCATCTATCTTCTTAATTCCATATACCTCGGTGGCTGAAATTCATCACGGGCTTGAGAGGTGCTGCTCCACGTGTCGGTGTTTGGAATTATCTGCAATACATTAGGGAGATTATGGGACGGTATGGGATAATACAAAGAAGAAGTTCGGCTCGTATCGCACGCCAGGACCAGGTTGTTGCGGCTGAAACCCAACTCTCTCGATGATAGCTCTCGGTCGCTCGCTGGGACCTCTCTTCGTCTGTCAGCGCTTGCAGATAAGACGTTCATTCGAAGATAGACCACTCGCACGAAGTGGTTTCTTTTTAATATTAACAGTAGCATTGATGATAACCAAGAGGAGAGACTCTGCAGGTCTTCGTCGATTTTTAGCAAGTTCGAGAACGCGAGAAGAGGGTCCGCTAATCTGCATTTGGAGATTATCAGCATACATGTGATAACAATTTTTTATTGATTTGCCTACATCATTAACATAAATTATGAAAGCGAAGGATCCTAACACTGAGCCCTGTGCGACATCGCGTACTAATGGCAAGGTACACGACGGACTGTCACCGCACACAACTTGTTGTTGCCGCTCTGACCGATAGCTGGAGAAACATTGATGTGGCACATCCAATGTTTTTTAACTTTACTAACAAAATATCGTGGTCGAAAGAATCGAATGCCATACTAAGATCGAGAAGGACGAGAATTGTGATTTTACCGTTATCCATTGCATCTCGGGCGTCTTCAATCACATTAAGGAGCGCTGTCCCTGTGCTTTTACTAGGTCTAAAGCCTGACTAAAATTTTGAATGCTGATGAAACTTTGAAGCTACTGAAATTTTGAAGCTGATGTTCGACCTGTTACGTGGCGATATTTAGAACGTTTAGAACGATATTAGAACGTTTTATATTGTGGGCAAAATACTGATGGGACGTAATCAATAGGCGTCATAGGATTTGCGCTTTTAGGGAGAGGATGGACATGCGCTCTTCCAGATCGAGGGAAATTCGCCGCTCATTAGCCAAAAATTATGTCTACTATTGCAGGGAGTGCTACTTCAGCTCCGAACTTCAACACCTTTGCGTTAATTCCGTCGGAGCTGGATGCGTTGGATTTTAGACTCAAAATGATTTCAGCAACGTCTGTGGGGGGTTACTGATGCAAAGTAAAAAGTGCCTTTAATACTAATACGTGTGTTTCGCGGCGTTGATAAAGTTCGAGATTTTAGGAATGGATTAATTGGGTGTGCGAGCTTAACAAAAGCATGATTTAATGAATCAAGTGACAGATTTATTTCTGTTGAATTTCTACTATTTCCAATACGTATAGTGCGCAAATTTTACAGAGCAATTTAGAATCACAGTTTTAAAAAAGTTATATTTAATTTTAGCATTTCTCAACATTTGGGTGACACGATTTCTAAGATTTTTGTATGTAGCATGATCGTTGTTGTGTCATGTTTTCCGAAAAACTTTATACGTTCCTGTCTTGCATAAGTTTGCGAATTTTACCGGATATCCACGGAGCTGCGGGACGTGTCATGCGGGACGTCTTTTGTGGTATATGCCTATGTATAAGTCCATTAAACATTTCCGTAAATACTGCTGCTTTACCATTGAGCGAGGCTTCATTTTGTACAAGATTCTAAGGGACAGAAAATCCATCGGAATCGAAGGAATTTGCATCAAAGTTCTTATAATTCCGATATTTTATTGTTTTTGGAGTGTATTTGGGACTGTAGGTTATATATGTAGATAAGATCATGTTTTGGTATTCCCGGAATGGAAAATTGTCCATGAGAACGTGCTCTAGCTGGATTTAACACTATGATATGATCTATTCATGTTTCAGTATCTTTTGTGATGTGCGTTGTCTTTAGAGGAAGAATCGTTAGTTTCATATTACGAAAAAAAGCAAAGGTGTCGGATGAGGCAGATTTTTTCAATACATTACAATTGAAATCACCCATTCTAATAGTGTCCTCGTATTTAGTGGTACAGATTGGGAGGAGAATCCACTACCGCCAAGAGACACTTTTTTCCTCAAGAATAACTTCAGCAATTAAATATTCAGTGAAATAATATGTATGGTTTGCTGAAGAGAAAATCACTTTGCAGTTAATGTTATCACGTAAATAGATACCGACACCACCGCCGTGTGCATCCACGCGGGAAAAAGGAGGCGAGCGGGAAAAAAGGAGACGAGCGGGAAAAAGGAGACGAGCGGGAAAAAGGAGGCGAGCGGGAAAAAGGAGTCGAGCGGGAAAGAGGAGGCGAGCGGGAAAAAGGAGGCGAGCGGGAAAAAGGAGGCGAGCGGGAAAAAGGAGGCGAGCGGGAAAAAGGAGGCGAGCGGGGAAAAAGGAGGCGAGCGGGAAAAAGGAGGCGAGCGGGAAAAAGGAGGCGAGCGGGAAAAAGGAGGCGAGCGGGAAAGAGGAGGCGAGCGGGAAAAAGGAGGCGAGCGGGAAAAAGGAGGCGAGCGGGAAAAAGGAGGCGAGCGGGAAAAAGGAGGCGAGCGGGAAAAAGGAGGCGAGCGGGAAAAAGGAGGCGAGCGGGAAAAAGGAGGCGAGCGGGAAAAAGGAGGCGAGCGGGAAAAAGGAGGCGAGCGGGAAAAAGGAGGCGAGCGGGAAAAAGGAGGCGAGCGGGAAAAAGGAGGCGAGCGGGAAAAAGGAGGCGAGTGGGAAAAAGGAGGCGAGCGGGAAAAAGGAGGCGAGCGGGAAAAAGGAGGCGAGCGGGAAAAAGGAGGCGAGCGGGAAAAAGGAGGCGAGCGGGAAAAAGGAGGCGAGCGGGAAAAAGGAGGCGAGTGGGAAAAAGGAGGCGAGTGGGGAAAAGGAGGCGAGTGGGGAAAAGGAGGCGAGTGGGAAAAAGGAGGCGAGTGGGAAAAAGGAGGCGAGTGGGAAAAAAGGAGGCGAGTGGGAAAAAGGAGGCGAGTGGGAAAAAGGAGGCGAGTGGGAAAAAGGAGGCGAGTGGGAAAAAGGAGGCGAGTGGGAAAAAGGAGGCGAGTGGGAAAAAGGAGGCGAGTGGGAAAAAGGAGGCGAGTGGGAAAAAGGAGGCGAGTGGGAAAAAGGAGGCGACTGGGAAAAAGGAGGCGAGGGGGAAAAGGATGCGAGTGGGAAAAAGGAGGCGAGGGGGGAAAAGGAGGCGAGGGGGAAAATAGAGGGAGGGGGAAATAGGAGGGGGGAAATAGAGGGAGGGGGGAAATAGAAGAAAGGGGAAAATAGCGAGCGGAAAAAATTGTGTACGGGAGAAATAGGGAGGGAGGGAAAACGGAGAGGGGAGGGAAATAGAGAAAGAGAAGGAAAATAGAGCGAGGGAAAACAGAGAGCGATAATACAGAGGGGAAAAGAGAGAGGGAAAATAGAGAGGGTGGGGAAACAGAAAGAGAAGGAAAAAAGGGGGAAAGAGACAATGAGGGGGAAAAGAGACATTGAGGAGGGAAAGAGACATAGAAGGCAAAAGAGACACTGAAGACAAAGGAGGGATGGAAAAAGAGATACCAAATTGAGGAAGATGAGAGAGTGGGAAAAGACAGGAGAAAGAGAGCGAGGGGAAAAGAAAGGCAAGAGAAAAAAGAGGGGGGAAAACAAAAAAGGAAAGAAAGAATGGAAAAGAGAGGGGAAAAGGAATATTTTCTCAATTATTTCTTCTGCGGCAGCAACGCGCCGGGTACCAGCTTGTTTTTTATAATTTTTGAAAATGAAAAGGATAGAGCAATATAGCGTTCATGTCATCTCGTAGAGTGCATTTAGTACTATCCATACCAACAGTTTATAGAAAAGGTGCCGTTGTTGAGAAAATCGTCTTTTTGTAACTTTTTAAAATTGAAAATATTGCTCACAGTGTTGAGCGAAAACTACCAAAATTTAAAAAAAAATATTTTATTAAAAAAACTGTGTATGACCTTAACGATAGAAGTCAACTTTCGAGAACAAATTTTCCTCGAAAGAAAAATCTCTATCTTCAATTTTGTAATTGTAGGAAGAAGCGGAAAAAATTCAAACTTTTTCGAATTTTGAAAAATTCAGAGTTAACCGTGAAAATGTGCCCTATGCCATCTTTATTGTGTATTTTATTCCTTAGAAGAAATTTAAAGAAAAAATTTGGAGCTGTTTCTGAGAAAATGTTGAAATTGTTCGGAGGGCTTCATGGCTAGTCCTCCCAAATTTTGAAAATGTACCATTTCTTCCAAAATAAATATTCCCGATCAATCTGGAATATCCAGCCACCGCGATTTTAAAAAACGTTCTTCAAAATTTGGGGGTACTTTACATGGAGCCCTCCGAACATTTTCAAAATATTCTTCTTAAAACCGTTTCAATTTTTTTCTTTAAATTTCTTGTAAGGATAGAATAAAATATCCATATAAATATGGGATAAGTCACATTTTCACGGTTTCCTCTTAATAGTAAAAAAGTGCAAAAGTTTGAATTTTTTTCGGCTTTTTTCTACAACAACAAAATTAAAATTAGAGATTTTTCCTTCAAATAAAATTTGTTCTGCATAGTAAGTTCTTTTTTTAAGGTCATGTATATTGTTTTGAAAATTTTAGTAGTTTTTGCGCAATATTGCGTGCAATATGCAATTTAAAAAACCCATAAACAAGATTTTCTCAAAAACTGCTCCAAATTTTTTTATATAAGCTGTTGATAATGATAGTGTCTAATTCACGCTATGAGATGACATAAACGCCATGTTGCTGTTTTTTTCCCAAAATTTCAAAACTAAACTGTTTTACTTGTCTCTCACTACATTAATATTTACATTAGCGTCTATTTGTTTACATTATTATATTTATGAGTACATGTTTCTTAAATAATGTCCAGTAAAGTTTCTGTAAAACTCAACCGTTTTCTGTGTAGTAGCTCAAAATTCTGCATATTTACAAACGCTGAAACGAGATTTTTGCACTTGTTTGTACAGTCCATAATTTGCTGCAAAAACATTAATTTTAAGTGGAAAATTAACATTAATAAAAAATATATTACATGCTAATTGAATCATTCCGGTTATATAAAATGTAACTTTGTACACCTAGAAGAAGTGGCCTTGAATCGGAAATTCACCAGCACATTTGGTCGCTCGGGAACTAGCCGCTACGAATGTTTCCAAGCAACAAAATGTGCTGGTGAACTTCAAATTTAAGTCCGTTTCGTCTAGATGTACAAAGTTACACTTGTAGCGTCGCAATAGTCAACGACGCCAAGTTAGATGAGCTCCGTCGCAATCGTCAGCGACACCAAGTTAGTTGTGCACCAGCCGACTCTTATGGAATAATTGCTTCTTATCAAAAACAACAATTTGATTTATTATTATCAAAATCTGCAAACTTCTAACACCATTTGCACTGATAGAAATATTTCACGAGAATCTTTTCAGGTCATTTCACTTCGACCTCTCAAAGCCATCTGAGCATTTATTTTTTTTAGCAACAACTCCTGTTGCTAGGCAGAACATCATAAACCTTGCAACCCATCATAACTACTACGTTACAGACTCCCCCAACCTTTCAAGAGTTTTGTTGGAGAGATATTGATTCAACAAAACTATGAGTTAACATAGTAAGAGTTCGTAGTTATCACAAAAGATTGCACAAAATTATTTACATTATTTACAATAAATTTCGATTTATATAGTCACCAGATTTCTGTGCTTTTCAAGAATAGTAAAATTCTACTCTGGCAAAGCTCTGCTTAAGAAATCGACATTTGTATGTTTCTTACCCTTCCTATGTATTACTTCAAAGTCATAACTTTGGATACTAAGAATCCATCTGGTTATTCTGGAATTAATACACATTTTATTTCTTAAATAAACCAAAGGATTATGATCCGTAACAATTTTGAAGGGAATCATCCCGTCTAAATAATATTTTAATTTAGATATTCCCCAATAAATTGCTAAACACTCCCGTTCAATAACAGCAAAATTTTGCTCAGATTTATTTAATTGTCTGCTAAGATATACAATGGGATGCTCTTCTCCTTTTTCGTCTTCTTGACAAAGAATTACTCCTATACCATAGTTAGAAGCGTCTGTCAAAAGGATAAATGGTTTGTCAAAATTTGGTGCTTTTAGAACTGGTTTAGTTGTTAACATTTTCTTAATTTCATTGAAAGCATTTTCGCAATTTCATTCCAAATTATTTTTCCTTTCCTTTCTTTTCCTTTTGTCAAAGATGTTAAAGGCATTAACGTTTCTGAAATATTAGGCAGATACTTCCGATAATACGATATCATTCCTATTAACCGTCTTATTTCAGTTTTTGACTGAGGTTGTGGAAAATCTAATATCGCCTTTATCTTTGCCTCTAATGGTGACAATTCCCCTTGTCCTACCATGTGTCCAAGATATTGTACCTTTTCTTGAGCAAATTTGCACTTACTCGGTTTTACCGTAAGTCCTGTATCTTTAATTATTTGTAAAACCATTGTGATTTGATTGACATGTTCTTCCCAAGTATTAGAAATAACAGCAATATCGTCCAAATAGTGACAAGCAAAAGGAATGTCTTTAAATATCTTTGCCATTAAAGAACAGAAATCAAATGGGGCATTTCTCAACCCAAAAGCCATACGTAGAGGTCTATAAATTCCAAATGGTGTCACAAAGGTAGCATATCTACTTGCCCTTGGAGTCATTTCGATCTGCCAATAACCTTTTGCTAAATCTAAAATTGTAATATATTTTGCTTGAGCTACCCTCTCTATCCTTTCCTCAATATTAGGAATGGGATAAAATTTTGTTTTAGTAATATTATTTAATTTACGATAGTCTACACATGGACGAGGATCTTTCCCCTCCACCTCTACAAGTATCATGGGTGATAAATAATCTGAAGTTCCTTCCTCTATAATATGATCTTCAAGCATCTGATTAATCTCTTTTCTTAAAATTTCTTTTTGTCGTGGGGAAAATCTATATGGTTTGCAGAAAATAGGTTCTTCTTTAGTCAGTTCTATATCATGTAACACTAAATTCGTTTTCCCAGGTTTTTTATTAAATATTTCCCTAAATTGAAGAACCACTGCTTGTATTTCTTTGATCTGTGATTGTGATAAAATATTGTCAAGTTGACTAGCCTTAAGAATTTCATCCACAGTCTCAATTGGCTTAGTTTCGTTTATCACATTTTGTACTACTAAAATTTCATTTACTGTCTTCTCCCTCTGAAAATATGGTTTTATCATATTGTGATGATAAACTTTATCTTCAAAGTTATTGTTTTTGAAACATCTAACCAAATAATTAGTGTCTGATATCTGTTTTATTACTTCCCCTGGACCTTTCCATTTTATGGAGAACTTCCCTTCACTAGGATTCATTATTAACACTCTATCCCCAACCTCATACTTTCTTTCTTTCTTTACTTTTTCTGTCATAATATGTTTTATTTTTTATTTTCTTTTGTTCTTCATTTTGTTAGCAATTTCCTGATACTTTCTAAGTGTGTTAATAATTTTAAATACGTACCCTATCACTGTTTCTTCATTTTCTTTTTCTGTACCTTCCCACCTATCCTTCAATATTGTCAATGGGGTTCTCAAATTTTTCCCATAAACTAATTCGGCAGGGGTAAAACCGGTTGTTTCATGAACTGTTGTTCTTAACGCAAATAACACACTAGGGATATATTTGTCCCAATCACCTTTCTGCTCTAGACACATTCCATTTAATAATCTTTTCATGGTTCTGTGCCATCTTTCTACACTATTGCTCTGAGGATGATATGGTGAACTATGAATTATTTTAATTCCTAAATCCTCTAAAAATTGTACCGTCAATTCGCTTACGAATGATGTACCCAAATCGCTTTGAATTTCTTCAGGAAATCCTATCCTACTGAATAAATCCAATAAAGTATGTACAATTGTTTTGGATTTTATGTCAGGAACTGGTATAGCCTCAGGAAATTTCGTTGCAACACATACTGATGTCAGAATATACTTATTTCCAGTCGTAGTAATATTATAGGGCCCGCAAGTATCAATACAAATGCGTTTAAAAACTTCACCAATAGTCGGAACAAGATGGAGCTTACTCCGTCTTTTGTCTCCTCCGTAGCCTATTCTTTGACATGTATCGCATGTTTTGACATAATTTTCTGTCTTTGTAGCATCCCGGCCAAAAAAAATATTGATTTAAATTGCGTTTAGTTTTGGTCACACCTACATGAGCTCCTAAAATTTCATGAGCTAGTTTCATTAAATTTTCTCTCATGGATTTAGGTATTACAATTAATGATCTAACCTGTTTTCCCATATTAGGATTTTCAAATACTAATAAATCTTGTTTCATTTTAAAGAATTTGTGTTTCGATTGATTCAAATTAACTTTTATTTCACGTAAATCTAAATCTTTCTCCTGTTCTTCTATCATAGATTTATGATCTACTTCAAGCAAACTTTCTATTTTCTGCATTTCAGAATCTGATATAAACTGATCATCGGTATTGTCATCAATTACCGCATTTTGTAAAACATATTCTTCCGCTAATTCACCTTCACTTTCATCTAAATTGTCTTTAGTAACATTTTCCTGTTTGGTCATGTTTCTAGTTTGTACTTCTCTTAGTATATAAGTATCAAATTTCATATTAACTAATTTGGCAGTTTGATTACCTAATAAATATTTATTGGAGTCAAAATTATTTGATACTACCGCCGCTTTAGTAAATAAAACTCCAAAAGGTCCTTCCAGTTTGATTTCCGCAATCGGAAGACAAACTAAATGTTCCATTATCGGTGTTTGTACCCATATGTTTTCGCCAGTATAACATTCTTGAGAGACGTACTTCCTAGGAACTAAGTCAATGTCTGATCCTGTGTCTCTTAATATATTAATATCGTAATCATTGGCTTTTCCTTTAAATAAATAAGGATTTATTTCACTAATTCCCTGATCATTTTGTGATGATTCTATGCATGCTAATTGTTTTGGTTTAACATTATTTAATTCTGGGCAGTGAGGCTTAATATGTCCAAAACCTTTACAATAATAGCATTGGATGTCTTTTCGCTTTTCGAAATCTTCAGTTTTAACTTTACCTTCTTTGTGCACGTAAACCTTTTTATCTGAACTGTCTACAATTTTTTTACTGTCTTTCTCTCTATTACTACGCCTATTAAACTGTTCTTTCAAATATACATCGCAAGTTTTTAACTTAAAATTATTTCTAACTTGGTCAAAGTTTTCCAAAGCCTTCACTATATCTTTAGCTTCTTTAAATGTAACCCATTTCTCAAGCATTTGTTCTTTGACAATAATAGGAACACACCTCTTGATTTGTTCCGTGACTAGTAGATCTTTTAAGTTATCTAAAGAATTTATCCCTAATCCCTCAGTCCAACCATCTAAATTAACTTTTAAAATATACGCTAAATCTGCCCATGATTTATCCGGAGTTTTACGTACTGAATAAAATTGTTGTCTTAGTTTTTCAGGTGTTGATTTGAATTTCTCTTTCAACAACTGAACTACCTGATCGTAATTTATATCATCTTTCTGCTCACGAATTAAATATTCTGCTTCTGCTAATGGCAATAGAGACATTAAATATCGTCCCCAATGTTTACGATCTAAATTTTCTGCCTTTGCAAATATTTCAAAATTTTTTATATACAATTCAATATTGTGACTTTCTGGTTCAAAAGCTTTTAAATTTCGCATTAAATTAAGTTTAATATTCTTAACATGCTCTGATTCAGATTCTAGAAACACCTCGTTTTGAATTCGTCCATTGGATGCTGTAGCTTGTATCTTAGCTAATTCTAATTCTTTATTTGCATTAATTTTAGCCAATTCTACCTCTTTTTCTTTTGCTGCTATTCTTAACATTTCCTCTTTTTCAACAAATACAAAATTATTATACCATTCCTCTTCATAATTTTCATGGCTTTTTATTGCCAATTCTAGCCTACGCATAGTGAGACTTTCAAAATTTTCAATGCCCAAAGCAATAGCCGCTTTCATTAAAATTTCCTTCGACATCTTTGGTTTATTTAATAAGATAATAATCTTTCTTTGATTAGATTTAAAAACTTTACCCTTGCCAGATTAAAATTTTGAAATCTGCTGACTTACCTTTTTTTTTTTTTCAAGCTTCAAACTTCCTGACAATTTTCACAATTTTATAAATCTTGCAATTAGGTCTTCAATAACAAGTCTTTTAAGTCTCTGTTTCTGTTTACCACACGAAGGTCTTCAATACCAAGTCTTTTAAGTCTCTGTTTCTGTTTGCCGAACGACACCACACAGCACACCAATAAAATGTTCTGGACTCGTATCACAAATTTCTTCTTCAAATAAAAGTCAAGTTCATCTCATATGCCGTTATACTAGGCACGTTCCGCCGCTGCCACCAATTTTACCACCTGACTGTAGCGTCGCAATCGTCAACGACGCCAAGTTAGATGAGCTCCGTCGCAATCGTCAGCGACACCAAGTTAGTTGTGCACCAGCCGACTCTTATGGAATAATTGCTTCTTATCAAAAACAACAATTTGATTTATTATTATCAAAATCTGCAAACTTCTAACACCATTTGCACTGATAGAAATATTTCACGAGAATCTTTTCAGGTCATTTCACTTCGACCTCTCAAAGCCATCTGAGCATTTATTTTTTTTTTAGCAACAACTCCTGTTGCTAGGCAGAACATCATAAACCTTGCAACCCATCATAACTACTACGTTACACACTTTATTTAACTGGAATTATTCCATTATCTTGAAATATATTTTTCATTAGTGTTAATTTTCCACTTAACAATTTTCGAGCAAATTGTGAACTGTACAAACCTTATGTACGAATACGAGATTGTAAAAATGAAGTATATTTGTCTGTAATCACAGTTTCACCTTACCATTCGTTACTGGCTGATATTTCATAATATAAGACGTAACAGATCTGTTGATATTCTTTGCCAAACAAAATCGTCCCTCTTTAGGGTGAATACTCGTTAGGGAAAAAGAAGTGCAAACACTTCAAAAAAAGACTGACTACAAGTAAACGAGGAGGTGCCAGATGGCGCTTACCACAGGAGCCTAAGGAAGCCTTGAAAACAAACAGACCATTGCGAACGTCTTCGAAAGGTAATGCGTCTCTCTTCGTATTCTCGCAAACTGAGAAGGACCAAAACAAATTAATCGTGAATGTTGAAGGACTCTTCAACGTTCCGGCGTACGATGCGAAAGTTTCTCGTCTGGCGCCTTACTTTCTTCGCGGAAAAAGTGCACGTCCGTTTTAGACATTACAATGAGGAAAAATCTTATAGCAGCCACTTTCTAGTCAGATGGCGGTGGACGGGAAGCCTGACAGATTACCAATCGAACGACAGGGTGTTTTGTGGTGCTGGGAGTTGCAGGAGAATGTCGGAAAAATACGTTGCATCAAGAGTCATTCTACGCAGGTTGTTTGTGGAAGTTAACACTGAACTTCAGTGAAATAACTTTTTCGAAATCAGGGAAGTATAGTTTCCTTTTGCTACTTGAATGATGCTTAATCATTTTAGGCACCAGGAAGTGTGTGAAATTTTAGAGATTATATAAGGTCGCTAGGGTAACGGTGTGTCCATTATTACTACCTCTATTATCATAATTATTATTAATAATAACAATATTAGTATTTGCGTATAGGCCATTTATGACCACGCTACACGTCATCTTCGGAGGCCTGAAGAGATAGGCGCGTGTAATTCAGGTTGGATCAGCAATGAGCTAGAAACCATATTTTATCCTACAGGTTTGTTAGCCCTGTGGATATGCAAGATGGAATTATGATGATAATGAGAGGTGAAAGGAAGACACACACATACAGACATACACAAATACACCCATGTCCGAGGCGGGACTCGAACCCGCGACCCTTCGGTTCGAGATCACCACGACACTCCTGCTTCAGCGATCTCAGCCACAGGACCGACAATTATTATTATTATTATTATTAATATTATTATTATTATAATTATTATTATACTCCAGGTTGCAACCAGGCAACCCTAAGGAGCACATCTAGGGATTGTCTGTGCCTCTAAAATACTTTGCGCAAAATGTGAGCTGTTCCAAATAAAGCAATTTCTTGCACTTCCCACTCCTCCGAATGACCTGGAAGTTTAGCCACGTTCTTACACGCATTTTTCGGAACAAATCCCAGAGCTCCGATGGCTATCAGGACGATCTGTGCTTTTTACTCCCCACATTCGGCAGACCTCGATTTCCAAACTCTTGTATTTAAGACGTTTCTCTGCCTCCTTGGTTACGACATTTTGATCACAAGGCACAGGAACAGCTACAAGGAGACACTATTTTTTTCTCCAAATTCCGGATAACCATATCCGGTTTGTTTGCTGCTATCGTGCGATCTGTTTGAATTTGTTGGTCGTACAATATTGTATAGCGTCCAACCGATGTCTCCGGTTTTGGTGAGTATTCGTACCACTTGGGGCATGTGTTTGGAACTTGGAGGGTGGTAGAGATCTGCCAGTGGAGGTAGCTACACACCCTGACGTGTCTTTTCAAGTATTCGGTCTTTGCTTGGATTGGGCAAGCTGAGACAATATGATCAATGGTTTCTACGTGGTCCTGGCAAATGCGGCATTTATCATCTTGGGAAATGTTGAGAAACGCTTTATTATAATGTCATGTTCTCAAGGCCTGATCTTGGGCAGCTATTACAAGTGCTTCTGATTCTGGCTTCATTCTTCCCCTTTTAAGCCGCATTTATTGATCTGCACCTTGTCCATTCGTATATTGTCCGTGGAGTAGTTTGTCTCTGAACGATTTCTTTAATATTTTTGTCTAACATTTCATAGTTAAGTAGCATCGGAAGTTCAGTGTCTCTGTCATTCTGCATGTCTTCCATAGTTTTCTTTGAAATGCATCTTCCTACACCAACAATGCATCTTCTCCTCATTCTTCGGTCAGATTTCATGACCTGCCTCATTAGAGGGTCATCTTGATGGCTCACTACATACTTTCCCATCCCGACTATTGCGTTATGGTGGGAGGCCTCAATTTGTAATAAGGAAGGAATAATAAGGAAGGAGGCTTCTTCTTCCTTCCTTACGTGGCACATAAAGTCTATGTACATCACCTGGAGGGTGGGAAACATGATGCATTGTTAGCAGTTTTCTGGTTTTTCGATCCATGATGCGAATTTTTTGTTCTGTCCAGTCCACTAGTCCGGAACTATACTCGATTACGGGTACCGCCAAAATACCTATTGCTGATATTTTATTCCTGGAGTTCAGAGGAGACTGCAGGAGCAGTCTCACTCTTCTGAAATACTCTCTGCAAATTCTCTCTTTCATTGTGTCGTTCGAAATGATCTCACATTTTTCAATGCCCAGATATTTGTAAGTTTTACCTGGCTCAAGATCTTGAATCACAATGTGCATATAAACTTCGATGTTCTCTAACGTTGTCATTTTTCCTCCCTTTGAATTGATTTTTTACACTTGTGAAGACAAAACTTCATGCAGTTGTCATTGCTAAAATCATTAATGAAAGACATCATTTGGGAGAGAATCGCTTCATTCCTTGCAAACACTTTAACGTAATCCAGATAGTGGGATCAAACTAATGCAAAAGAGAAAAGGGGTAGCGAATCCCCTTGGAAAATACCCCTGTTAATCTAAATACTTCTTGTTTCTACTACTACCTTTCCGCTGTGTATTAGTAACCTGGTACTTTACAATTTCATAGCCTTGCAAAACTCAGTACGTCCTGGATGAAATCAATAGATCTCCAGGGTCTTCAAATGCAATCGTGTAGTACACTGTCAAAGGCCTTCTGGTAGTCAATACAAACCATGCTTAAATTACGTTTTTATTTCTTTACATAATTCAAAATGAATGTATTCAGTAGCAATATTTCTTTATAGCCATAGGAACCTTTACGACATCCTTTCTGTTCAACCGGCATCAGATGTTTCTTCTTCTAGGTGTGTAAACATTTTGTCAGCTTTGGCTGCAGTTATAATTTCGTAAATCACTGGCAGACGATTGGCCTGTAATTCTTGGCCAAAGAGCTGTCTCCTGCTTTGGGTAGCAAATACGTGATGCCGCGAGAGAGCCATTCCGGGAGTTCCTTAGGGTTTTCTACAATTATATTAAAAACCTTTGCTAGATGAGAATGGAATGCTGTTAATTTCTTAATCCAATAAATCTGGATCTTATCAACCCCAGGGCATTTCCAGTTTCCCATGTTCTTAACTGCTTGGCAGAGGTCCTCTTCCTAAAATTCGTGAACGTGTTCCACTGTTTCCACGAGTCCATCGGCAGCATCAACTCCAGATAGGAGCCAAGATGCGTCTTTGTTCTATGATCTGGTTTCCTCTCAGATTCCTGCCCAAAATGTTTCGAAGGGCATTTCTTTTGAAGGGCAGCATTGTCATTCGGGTTTTGAGTCAGACTGCGTTATAATCTCCTCGCGTCTATTTAAAACAACCGTTTCTGTACACGGAAATCTTCTCTACGTTTGTAACGTCTAATTCGTTGAGCCTGTGCTTGGATTTTCCCTTTTAGCTTCTCAGCTACCATTAGCCGTGTGTCATTTTTAATTAGGTATTTTTGTTTAACATTGAGTATTTTTTGTTGAATTTTAAAAGTGTGATATGATTTAGAAGATGCCTTGGCTAGGAATGATATTTCACCCCGTGTGTCGGCTAACCGTTTCATAATTATATTCGCCACGGTGGTGTACGGAGCAGTTTATTCTGTCTGGGTGGCGACCGTCGTTCTTGGCTGGCCCCAAAATTATTTGAGATATTAGATATCCAGTTGCATATATGTTGATTTCAGTAATATTGAGATCTCTACTTGTGGACTATATAACCTCATTTAGGACATAATTCGCTGTTTCTACCACTCTCTTAGCTTTCGCATTTTCGTAAATTCTTCTCAACGGTGCACGAGATTCGAATGGAAGTTGACGGCCTCGTTCTATCTCGCGTCGGAGGAGGTCCTGCATCATGTCCATATCGTGTAACTCATGGCCAGATGAATTTTCACCACTGACGGATGTTTAACTTGGAAGAGATGAACCTTCAAGAAGACCATCGTTTTCAGAGATATTAGATACTTCTAAATGTTCATGTGGATAGTTCGATCGAAGAACATACTCCGCGTTTCTCTGGATTCTGCAAGTTGTTTTGCTATGAATTTTATACTGCTGAGTATGTATTGTCTTTGACTGGCAAGCTTCTTTGAGTCTAGGGTAGGTCTCAAATATGGGTTCCGCTCTCTCCATATCTTAAAAACGTCTATTTTTAGCTCCGATTTTTCGCTTTTGCATAGTGAAAGCACTACATTAACTCTTTCAATACATCCCGGGTACATCTCTGACGATGGCTTTGAGCTACTGCCGGCTTTGGGTCCCTGGGACTAACATCCGTCGGATGCCAGATATCGACATTAGCTCGGTTTCTGAGCAGGGGCATTGGTAGAACAAGTCACGTTAAGATTCATTACATTTCTTGTTCTATTAATTTTGCTCATTGGTTTTAAGTGAAGATTCGCAGGACGCAAGTTCGAGTTCACAGATTACACTTACCCCTTGGGTTATTTCCTGCCATCCGTTACTGCGACCACAGTGGCCTCGGGACATCCCCCCGCAGGGCCCAGCAAGGGTTCCCTCCAATCGCCAGTGTGGCCGATCAGTGGCCTGGTTTGCCAATCCCGTTTCTCTCCTGTACCGTCCATGGGCCGATAACAGGAAGTCCTAAGGTTCATGACTCTTCCCTCTCTACTAGCTTCCCACTCCTCAAAATGGAGTACTTCTTCGTTGGATCCCTCACCTTCAACCTATTCAGCAAGGGAGGCCCTACCAGTAGCTAGGCTGCCACATATCTCTCAGGCCCATGTGGGTACTCAAGCTCCACCACCAACTAAAAGGTCGTGTACTCCCTATGTTGCTTCTCACGTTGTGAAGGCGCACTGGGCCTTATGGAGAATCCGCGCGTTGCTGCCGACGCGACACGTTCGCTAGCCCCCTCCCTCCGAGCTGAATCGTCAAAATCACAGCTACCTTTCTCAACATATGCATCTACTGAAAACATTGTTTATGCGCACACTTATTATTATTATTGTAATATTTTTATTAGTGTAAATATCTAATACAAAGGGACCCTTTATATGTATTGTTAAAAATAAAAGAAAATATCGTAAATTGTTGATTGTGAAATATTGATTAATTAATTTACGCAATAACGAAACACGATGACGAACATTTATCCAACTTTCGTCGTAGTTCATTATGTTCCTTTTCTCATTTCTAAACTGTCGCATTTCTCGTAGTTATGAATATCGGCACATTATTGTATCATTTCTTTCTATCGTCTCTTTTTTCTCGCTTTTCCTATTTAAATCCCATTTCTATCAATTAGCGATAAAATGTAGAATATTTGAAATTTGGTAAATGTTTATTTTCAACGTCTTTCATTATGTATACACGACACGAAATATGCACGAACATTTAAAAATAGATACGCAGGGAAATTGAGACATACCATATGTACAAAACCGTCGAACTTCATTTTCCTATTGATTTTATACTTCAGTCCAATTAACTTTATTTTTCACGGGTTCAGTAATTCTTCATTCTCATTTTCTGTTTTCATTCTACAGACGGAATGTCTCCATATGCCTGTTATTCTGTAAAATTCATTCAAACGATTGATTCGGTTTTTTTAATTTTTACTTTCCCGTATACTATATGTACGTATGTACGTTCGCATAGTATAGGATAAGTTATTTAACGCTGCGTGAAAGAACGACGAATTTTGTGGCAGAAAAACTATTATTGCAGGATTTTCATTAAAACTGATATTCTTGGATCAATCTGAATATTCTCACGGGCCCTTGAATTTGAAACCGATTCTTCCATTTTGGAGGGTATTTTATATGAAGCTCCTGGGACATTTCCAAAATTTTCAAAAAAATGGCGCCAAAAATTTTGACAAAATTTTGTTGTTGGATAGTCTTTCCGTCGAGCTTCACGTCGTGCGCGGCTCGACTTTAAAACAAACATCAAATATACAGAAGTAATTCATCTGAAGACCTTTGGGTGATGATAGAAAATAATTTCATTTTACCCAAAACTTTGTCTCTGGAAGTTTTTAATTGGGCTTCAAGAACGAAAATTTCCCAGCGATGATATATTGTAAAACATATATTAAATCTTTACACATTTTTGTTGAGCCCTTTTTTTAAAAGAGACACATTTCAACATTTTTATAAAATGAAAGTATCTCCTCCAGCTGAAGTAACTGAGATATTGTATCGATTTTTTCGAAAAGAGTTCCACCAATTTTTGGATATGTTTTAACGGTCTGAATAAAAAGGTGTTTAAAAAGTCAGTTCCGCAGAAATTCTGCGTATTTATTATTTTATTTAAAAAGCAATGGAATTATACATTTTTTGTGATTACCTTCGTGTTTTTCGTTATTTTCTCTACAACACCATGTTTTTTCATCTTACTTTTGCTACAACATGATTTGGCAACAGTGCACGAGATTATGCCGTAAGAATAACATTGTCCATGAGAGCCCATTGTGCATTCACGACGTGAAAATGAATATAGGTGGAGTTATAATAATAATAATAATAATAATAATAATAATAATAATAATAACAACAACTATGCATTTCAATGCGAGAAAATTCCTTCCATATGAATGGTGGGATGGGAGAGGGCTCATAAGTATCGCTTTCAGAAGAGACAATCTTAAAGAGCGTTGTGAATAAAATCCTAATGCAAATATTTTTATTGGAAATGCTCACCGAATATTTCTCTCTAATGTGTACAGAATTTATTTTATGGTATTTGGTGTAAGAGCATCACCAGTTTTGTATTTTAGCATTCCTCTAATTGAATAAACGAGAGTACTGACAGATGTTCGAATATTCTAAGAAATAATTGGAACCAAAAAAATTGAGAAATGTAGCATTCACTGTGAGACTACTTAGCACTTTTAACTTAAGGATAAAATTAAATTGTTTACAATAAAAGAGGGTAAAATTGATTGAAAACTGAATAAACTTTTGGATTTTACATACTGGTAAAAATGACAAACCCAATGCCGTTAAGTTATATAAATGCAAATTTACATCAGGGACCTTATTACCATACCAAGAGCGAACCAAAAGCATTTCCCTAGATGCAGTTCTTCTCTTGAATCGAGAGAGAATCAATTCCAATTTGTACCCACACGCCGCGACGTATATTTAAAAGCCCACGGAACTGGAAAGTGCTCCACCTTCACTCAGCTGAATGTGTTCGACTCGGCGGGGCGGGGCGGGGCGGGGCGGGGCGGGGCGGGGCGGGGAGGAGAGGGGAGGGGCGGGACGTGGCGTTCGGGTCGTCTCATCGTCACGTCATACGCCTGCACCTAAGATGGCGGAACACGTGCCAAAAGCAGTGCAGCGCCGCAGCGGCGCCAGGATGCCGTTTGCGCGCGAAAGGCAGGAGCAGCTTGCAGCGCCGGAGAACACGGCCCTCGATGAGGTGGAAACGACAGGCTGCCGGCTTTCCTCGGCTTTGCGTCTGCTTCGGCAGAGACAATCTCTTCAAAGAACTTCCGGGTTTTTGCTAGCTTCCATGTTCTCCATACACTTTTGGTTTATTGACATTTCAACTGATGTGTATTTGGGGGAAATTGATGTTCCGCATGATTATAAATAAATGGGTCTCTCCAATATTTATGTTTAATAGAGTGATCTTAGTTTTGGCAATGTTGACATTTTTTTTATTACTCCCTCTTCTTCATTATACTTAAATGTTCACAAATAACGATATTAATGTTTGAGTATTTAAATAATTTATTGTAACCGATGTTATTAAGTAGTTAACGTATTAAAGTTTTTATTTTATTATATTAGAAACAGAGATGATAGTGAATATTTGAAATAAAGATAATCGTCCGTGACTATTTATTTATTTATTTATTTAGTCAAAAAAAACAGTAAAAACTGTATATGACGTGTGGGGAAAGAAATTTATCTGCGCACATTTTCTTGAGGGCCAGAATTTTATAATTAAAAAAAAAAACGAAAAAATTAATTTAGAAAATAATTATTTTAGAAAAATAAAGATATTTGAAAAATGTTTTTTCCCGAGTTATAGAAAATAAATTTCAACTGTAAATGAACTACAAGCAAAAGGAGTGCTCAACAAAACGTGCGCACAGTGAAGCTACATTTACGTCCAGAAGCAAAACAAGGGGCCATCTCAGCATTTGCTCTATGGATCAGGGAAACTGGACAAAAACCTGATCGAGATGGGGGTCATTGACCCGGAAGCTGAAGTACATTACTTGTTACAGGCGTATTAAATATTTTTTTAAATGTATACAATGCAAACATAAACTAATTCATTATATATCTTTGTTTTGTTACATTAAACATTATTTTTCTTTTTCACGATCAGTATAGTCTCTAATTGAATAGAAACAGTTTTGCAGCAGAAAAGATTTTACTTTTAACTTAAATTTGTGTACCGACTTTAATTGTTTTATGTCATCTGGCAATGCGTTGTAAAGTAACGTACATGTATTGTATGTTGATTTCTTGTACTGAGCTGTTGATACTGACACTTGATGCACGTGATTTCTACGGCGTGTGTTGTAATTATAAATATCAATATTGCATGAAAATATGTTCCCTCCGTTAAGTAGGTCATTTTTGACAAATAATACAGATTCGTAAATAAATAGACAAGGCAATGGTAGGATTCCCAGCTCAATGAAAAGAGGCTTGCAGGAATCACGTGGAAGGCATTTTTTCATTATTCGAATAATTTTCTTTTGCAATCTGAAGGTCTGAATACTACAGGATGAGCTTCCCCAGAATATTATGCCATATCTCAGGCGGGAATGCACATTTGCAAAATAAACGCAACGAGCTGCATGAAGACTAATATTGAGCAATGCCCATGCTTAAATAATTCTTTATTAAGAATAAATGTCCCTCAAATTTAGCGTTGAATTCGACCCTGCTAAGAATCTAGTAACGACTATCTGCTAGCATTTAGATTAGAATCCTACGATTTCGCGCCGCTGCAGAGGCAATGGCATAGGTGTCACTGAAGCATCTACTAAGCCGTCAATATTACTTTGAATTACATTTGTATAAAACAATGAGAACAACTACAATATTTTATTTAATGAAGTTTTCTCTTAAATATGATACTTTTTTAACGAAATTTAATTCATAAACAGTGATAGTTAATTAATTTTTTATTTGTTTAATGAGCCAAATCTATTTACTATTTCTTGCGAGTGAATGACGAAAGAAAATGAGATTAATCTATTCTCAGGAGGTAAATAGAAACGAATTTCTTGAAATAATAAACCTAAAAGAATCGGAATCCGATTCTCATTTTGTGATATTACACATTTTTACTGATTTGACGTGTCCTTTTAATGGAAGATTCTTGTCTTGTGTACACAAAATTTCAATACGCTGTTTTGGCCTGAAAGTTCGTGTCTGTGACCCAAGAGTGCGGGAGGAAAACATTTTAAAATAATTGCTAAATAATAACGGTGATAATCATGCATACAGGTGTAAAGTAGTGGTGCTACATATTGGCCTCCTAGTAGTTAATGTCCTATTCTGTTCAATCGGCAGTATGGTTCCCTCTTGCCAATTGCTATCTGTGTCACTTAAACGTCGTTCCAGAACCTCTCAGGGTACCTATCGCTCTCCTGGTAACAATTCTCTATGAAGAGGTATCCAAAGATCAAGCCGACGGAGTCCCTAGGTCAGACTAGATCCTCAAACATTACTTTTATTCATAAGGAGAGCCGTAGCCTTATTTCGCTGAATGTGAATTTGTTCTGCGTGTGGGAATCCAATTCTTCAATTACACTCAAGAACAGATTACACAGAAATACCGCACGCAGTTTCCGATCAGAGGATGAGAATACGGAAGGGTACGATATTCATGTGATGTTCGAGGGACTGGGAATGCCTCCACGTCACGAATCAACTGAAATCTTTAAGCGAGTCTCAAGCGCGTTTCGAAGAAAGTAATATTGGCAATACGTATCAATTGACATTTTTTTTGTTTCTAGTTAATCAACAGGTTGTAATTCCCATGCATAAATCGACTACAATAACGTCTTCGCTATGAAATAATGTGTTATACCACTAAAAGAAAAGAAAATAATTCATTGATAACAATGCCGCATACAATATTAGATCCCGCACATCAATCTACAATCGCAAAATTCTGTTTTAAATTTATTTGAAAGTATAAATTTTTAGCGAAACTGGTTAGTCGAGATGCAGATGAATTAAAAAGTTTTGCATTCGACAGTTGTATTCACTAAGCCGTGGTGCTTGTCTGATATTATATAGAATATTTCCCGTTTACGTATATATATATATATATATATATATATATATATATATACGGAGTAATATACGTAGTATAGGGAAAGGTATGAAATGCTGTACGAAAAGAAAGTGAATTTTCGGCAGAAAAAAATTCATTGCCGGGTCGTGATAACGAAAAAAGTGAATAAATTCAGTAGATACATTAAGAAAAACTAGTGATGCTACAGTATGCCACAGAGTTTCCCGCATTAGTTTTCTATTTCCTTGGGTCTGGGTTCGCTATTTGGAATTGCCACAAACTCATGCCAGCTGCAATCTATCACCGCTCAAACTACATTTTTTCACATTTTCTTAAATTTTCGATTTCCTAATGGTAGAAGGGAAATACTAATTTTAGAGTATTAAAGAACTGTAAAACCTCGTCCTAAAGGGCAATTTTGTTTTAAAAAATTTGGAGCCGGTTTTAAGAAAATAGCGTTTAAGCGCTACTAAAAATCCGAAATTTGAATTTCTTTTTCACAGAAAATTTTTGAGTTTTCAAAAACCTTTATTGAAAGTCATCTGAAGCCCCTTAACTCACAAATATAATAATGTTTACAAATTGCTGGTAATGTGCATGTTAAAGATGTGAGAGACCTAAAAAAGTTTGTGTAATTTTTTAAAAACCCAAAAAATACCGCAAAGTAAATTTTACATCATATTAAATAGTGCAATTTGCACTATCCGTTCCAAAAGTGTGAAAAACATTGGAGCCATTTATGAGAAAATGACGTTTGAGCGTTTCTGATAATGCAGAATTTTGAGCTGATTTTCACACAAAACGGATGAGTTTCCAAAGCCTTTACTTGACATTTAAAGCACATTTACTCATTAATATAATAATGTAAACAAATTGCCGCTAATGTAAGTATTAATGACGGGAGATATGTCAAAAAATTATATTTTTGTAATTTTTGAAAAAACAAAAGAATAGGGCAATATGACGTAAGTGTATGTTAGAACTCTATTGTTACAAAAAATCTAAAGCAAAAATGTGAAGCCGTTTGAGAAAATTTTGAAAATGTCCGGGAGGCTTCATGTAAATTCCCCAAAAAATAATGAATGTTTTTTTAAATCTCAGAGCTTCGACTCAGGTCAGATGAACAGGGGTTTCTTCAATTTGGAAGAAATTGTGTGAATAGTTTAGGCGCTAGTGTTGTTCACATACACCGGACAGACAGACATAGTGCAACGTCAGCAGGCCGGTAGAGCGTGATCGCGGCTCCTCGCATGGTGGGTGGAAGTAAGGTGCAGGGGCAACAAATTACTTTGAAAATAATTAGCCGTAATTGGGCAATAAAACAAAACTATACATTTATTCCCGACCTACGGCCGGGGAAGTTAGATAAAAAAATCCCATGAGGTGGGATTGCACCCTACCTAGCGGGCTCGGTAAGTAAGATAAGAGAAAAGAAAATTAATTAAAGACACATCTGTTACAATAATAAAAAAATATGCCATTGCGCGACACCGCTTAACTCTAACAAAAAAACAGAGAAAAACAAAACACTCCAGAATTGTCGGCGTTATTCTCCGCCTCGTCCCGAGACGGGACGCCCCAAAGTGCGGGCGTGCGTTAAGAGTCTTATCTGTTGCGTAGGCGCGGGCTGGGGTGTGCCCGACGCGATCGACGGCCTCGTCGTCTTCGACGAGCGTTGTCCTGCGATGAGCTGCAATGTTGAACTGGGGCGGACGCCTTCCTGCGGCCGCTGTGTGCCACAAGGTCGCGAAGGTCTCCTCTCCACCTCGCCACCAAGACGCTGGACGAGTCCGGGTTCGCTCCTCACCACTACTCGGACGCGCGATATGGGAGCATTTAATTGCGGGCGCGGACCGGAAGCTGGATCATGTTATTCGCGGCTCGTAAGCTCGAATTAGGCAACGACTTATTATTACATCGAATACCGAACAAAAACTGGTTCACGGCTTCCACGACCAGGAATGAAGCGCTCTCTCGCAACTCACTCTTCAGTGTTTCTTTCGCGGCCGCTGCTCTCGTGTTTTCTCGCTCGCGACAACTTCACCAGTCTTTTCTTTTTACTTCAAGATTTTGGGAATCCGTCCCTCTCCGGATCTCCCCCCTCCTAAGTCCGTCTTGGGCTCGCTGACCTACTTTGGGAAAATTATCATTGTTCGGACCTTACTGCGTCGCAGAAATAATTTGACGAATCGTGGTTCGTGAATTCTTGGAAAATTTCCTAAGGTATCTCTTTCTCTGGCTCTCTCTGTCTACCGAAACGCAGCTACATCCATCGGAGGGTGACATCTCCTGGGAGCAATTATTGCATGGCAAAGGGTTGGAACTTTCTTGAATTAGCGCGACAGGAACGCGTTGGTGCGGAGACTCGCCTAGAAGAGGGCGGGGGCGGGATATAAAAGGTGTATTCAGCGAAAAAGGTCCATCTTGGTCTTTGACGGCGAGTGGTTGTAAATTTCTCCTGCGGCCGTCAGAGGGATGGGACCATGACAGCAAAGAGGCGGGCGGGGTGGGGCGCGGCTGGGGTGTGCGTGCGCGTGCCAGAGAGTACAAAAAACAAGCTTTTGTTATAGATTTCTTAAGGCGCTGCTACATGCCGCCACAATAGTGTAGCGTCATAGGCTGAACTTCCGTCTCAGAGAGACGGGCTTGCAAGGTATGGACATGAGGGACCTTAAAATAGCCTCCCCGAACAATATCCACCCCCCGGAGGGAAGTCTATGAGGAATGGTGGCGGGTTTGCTTGGTGTCGTGCGCAAGGCCGGGTGGCGTCGGCTAGGCAAGTCCGTAGGAGAGCGTGGGAGGGAGAAATGACGAAGGTCATGTGACTCGGCATTATATAAGGCCGTGTCGCGAGGCCTCGGGAGTAGAGCTCTTGGAGTTATATGGTCTATAGTCATGCGGGTACCCAGGACCCATTTATGCGGGTATTCTAACGGGTCAAACCCACCCGCATCATGCGGGTACCCGTATCATGCGGTACCCCTATCAGACGGGTACCCGTATCAGACGGGTCGCGGGTATTTTTGATAGACACGAACAGAAGTGATTTTTTACAGACACGAACAGATTGTAAAGTTATCTATATATGTATGCTGAAGTCACCAGATAATAAGCGAAGTAGGAAAGTAACGAAACGAAACAAATCAAGAAAAGGTCTTAAGGGCGCTTTGTGTTCTTTCATTGTGTAATTATTAGATGCCGTTCGTACGTTAAAAAGTTGCTTAATTTATTTAAATCATTATAGTGTATATTTTAAGGTATTTACAAAATATTTATTTAAATTGTTATTTAAAAAGTGAAGAAATAAATTAAATTGTTATGTTTGTTTAAGAAATAAGGCAATTTCTTTCCAAACACGACATAAATAATGAAAAGGACGATAATCTAACAATTCTGGATTTGTTTCAATAGCATTGACATTTTTCAATGCACGGAGATAGCGCTTGAGCAATGCCTTCCCGCACGATTCAATCCTGCACCCGTTCGTTTTTATCAGTTCAGCGGAGGGAAACAATTCAAGAAAGTGCTGATTAGCGCGGCGCGTCGTGTTAGATATTTTCTCACGCGCGAGCAACCGCTTTATATTGCGATACGATTATTACATCCACTCAGTGTTGCCAGACGTACCAGGAACCTGGTGTTTTTTACCAGGATTTTAATGAAGATACCATGTACCAGGGTGAAGATATCCTGGTACGCTTAAATACCAGGATTTTAAGTCTATGTAATTTATGATTTAAGATTCCTATAATCTTTGTTTACTCAATAATTTAACACGAACACCAATATTACAAATTACTGATATTTGTGAAAAAACTGCCGTAAAACATTAGACATTAGACAAGAGTGACATACGATGATATTTTTCCAGCACACGCTATAGGAGAAAAGGATACGTCTTAGTCTGCCATTTATGATGGAAATACTATTTTTTTCAGCAATATAAAATATCTCGATATTGAGTTAAAAACAAACTCTATGTGCCCGTTAAAAACATAATATAATTATAATATGAACAATATCAGAATCCATTGTAATTGGTACCAGGAATTGTAGTGTAAGTACCAGAATTTTTGAAGGGTTGTACTGGGAAACACATTTAATAGTCTGAAAACGCTGCATCAACTCTTGTCGGTTGTACACTGCTTTTTGTGTCTTGAATGCTGGCGCGAAAATCAGATAAGCTTAGTGTCTCACCTTGATCGTGTTTTTTATACCGTAAATCAAAAGTAAGATTCATACATTTACCTTGAATATCGACCGCTATTCCGTCACTGCAGTTTCTGCTTCTTAGTTTTGTTTTCTTTTTAGAGTAATGTTACGACGGGAAGCAACGAAGAGAGAAAAGAAGATGCGCTTTTTGTCCAAGGAGGCAAACCAGATTCACGCAGCATTGTTGCAATATTTGCTCCACGTTGAAAAGAACTCACAAGAATGACTTTTTGTTTTCAAGTAGTTATGAGGAAGCTTATTTTAGTTCACAAATGTTTAATGAATTAATCGTATTCTACTATTTACCTTTATTAAATAAATAGAATAGAACACAGTATATGAACATTTCATATGAAACTCATGAAACTGAGAAAAATGTTCCACAAATAACAACAATGGAAGTCAGTAAGGCCCTCATGGCAATGAAAAGTGGTAGAGCTCCGGGACCTGGAGGTATCCCAATTGAATTAATTAAAACTGGCTCTTCAAGTGCCATAGATTTCATGGTACAGAACTTCAATTAATGCTTGGAAGGAGATTTAGTTCCCGAAGAATGGAAAATGGCACACATTTCATCTATTTATAAAAAAAAACAACAAGAATGAATGTGAAAATTATAGGGGCATTAGTGTTACCAGTACAATTGGGAGACTGTACGGCCAGATATTAAGGGAAAGATTGGAAATAGAGATGGAGGAAATGGAGGAACAGAGCGGTTTTTGCGCAGGGAAATCTTGCATTGATAACATATTCTGTCTAAAACAAATTATTGAAAAACGAATGAGTGTAGGCAGAGAGATTCATATAGTATTTGTGGATCTGAGAAAAGCATTTGACTCGGTACCCTTATCCAAACTGTGGGATACTATGGTAGATGAGAAAATAAATAGAGTATATATAAATGCTATAAAGCGTCTATATGTAAATTGTCAAGGCTGCGTAAAAATTGGTGCAAATAGTTCATCAGCTTTTAAAATAAATAAAGGCCTAAGGCAAGGTTGTTGTATTTCCCCAACTCTTTTTAAAAAGTACATTAAACGAGTTCTTCACACATGGAAAAGTAAATGTAAGGGCATGGGAATACCTATTGGTGGAGATTTCCTGTATACATTGATGTATGCAGACGACCAAGTGGTCCTAGCCAGTGACGAGGATGATATCCACTACATGACTCGAAAATTAATTGAAGAATATGAAAAGTGGGGACTTGAAATTAATACATCTAAAACAATAAATGGTAGTGGAAGGAAATGGCCAGGATCTGTTAACCCATAGGGGTGTCATTAAATGTGTAAAGGGATGTCTTAAATGTGTAAAGATGTCTTAAACAAAACGAACAGAGGTAGGCAAGTAATAAGATCTTTACATCCAGTGATATGGAATTCAAACATAAAAAGAAACACAAACATTACATTGTATGTAAATTTTGTACTGTTTTTAGCCTGAAGATGGGGAAAATACTCCCCGAAAGATCACTACCTGAAAATTTGTAATAAACATTTTTGTCTGTTGAAAAATCTTTGGCCATATCATTTAATAATACAGACTTGAGAAAATGTTCTCAGTCTCATAAAAGTTCTCAGTCCCTCCCATTCTTACTTTCATTTTTCTGGGGTATATTCGAGAAAGTAAAAATGTATTATTTAAATATATATTTTCAAAACATTTTTCATAAGGAACAAAATCTCTGTGTTCAGTATTATAGTTCAAGGAAGACGCCGAAAACATTTTAAACTTCTATCATTTTTTAAAATTCAGTGAGTTCAACAAAAATCAGGTGTATACCATTTTTATTAGACTACATTTCTCTAATAGAGAAAAAAAAAGAAAATTGAGCCTGTTTGAGGAAAATAATGTTTTTAAATGTACCTTTATTATGCATTATTTCTTAAACAGCATTTTTACTTTCATATATACACGGATATAGGAGTATACGTGGCATAGACAATAACTTAAAAGTAATTGTTCCCCGTATTGACAACTGCTACTCCGGTATCGGCCTCTTTAAAAGAGCCCGATAACGTTCATAAAGCTGGCTAACACACTATAGCAGAACACGCAAAATAAAATGCTCAATCCTTAGATATTAGTATCTTGTAGTTTTCAAAAAATTCAGCGTTCAGCCAGCTTTAGAATAAAGCCAACTGACACAAAATCAAAAATTCAAGTTACAACAAAACTACTTATACATGAATTATAGACACAAGAATTATTGCTAATATTATTATAAATATTAATGTGAATTATTGTAAAAATTATAACAAATTCAGCTTTAATATCAGGGAGACTATTTAACTCGTAATCATTTTACTTTGGCACTACAAAAGCCTAAAATTTGAAGATAGAGCATCTAATTAGCCTAAAATTATGAGCTTTTTTTGTGATCTGCTATAGTGTGTCAACCAGCTTAATGGACATTGATCTTAATAAACTACAACTACTTCGTCTCGGTGAATCTACAATAAATGTCCTGTTTTTCTTGTGGCAAATAAAAAACATACTTTTGGAACTGCAGAATTGTTAACTTACACATACTACGAGTGTGGCGAATAGTGTTATATCGATCAGATTGGTCGCTAGACAAAGAGGGTTTCTGCAGGCTTATTCGGTGAGCACCCGTTTTTTCCTTCTTCTTAATCTCTTTAAGTTCATGATCCATATCAGAAGCATCATCACCATCATTACATTTCGATTCAAGTTCCGTAACGGAGCTTGTAAATGGGCCCCATGTCGTCTTTTTTCTTGTTTTGACACAACAGCCATTTTGCCTTACACATGGTGTACATTACGATGAATAAGAAAAAAATGTAGAATTAATGAAAAATAAATAATTTAACACCTTTCTACCAGGGTGCAGATTTTCTTTCGGCGACTCTTGCTCGGACGTAGACAATGCTTTGGAACTGAGGCTCTCGGTCTTGCTCCCCCGCGCTTGGGACATGTACGGGTCGCTGCGCGCGGCGGGGCGTTTGCATGCATGAGGCGACTGTATGCGCGGGGCGTTCCTATGACGCCAATGAAAGCAAACGACGGCGCGTGCTGCCAAGGCGCGAGCTCTCACGGCACTTTTCCGTGGGGCAGGTCGCGGCGTGGCGCGGCGCCGACGAGCCAAGAACGAGGGCGGGCGTCGTCACGTGGGAGGTCGCGTGGTAGGGCAGGGCATGGCAGAGCAGGGCAGGGCGGGGCAGGGAAGGGTGGAGCAGGGCGGTGCAGGCCAGTGCAGGGCGGTGCAGGCCAGTGCAGGGCGGTGGGACAGGGCAGAGAAGGGTGGCAGGACAGGGCAAGGCGGGGCAGGATATTGCAGGGCAGGGTCGGTAGCCCAGGGTAGGGCGGGGCAAGGCAGGGCAGGGCGGGGCTGGGCAGTGTGGGGCAGGGCGGGGCTAGAAAAGGCAGGGCGGAGCAAGGCGGGACAGGGCGGGACACGGCGGGGCGGAGCGGGGCAGGGCAGGGCGGGGCGGAGCGGGGTAGGGCAGGGCGGGGCGGAGCGGGGCAGGGCAGGGCGGGGCGGAGCGGGGTAGGGCAGGGCGGGGCGGAGCGGGGCAGGGCAGGGCGGGGCGGAGCGGGGCGAGGAGGGGCGGGGAGAAGCGGGGAAGGCCGGGGCGGTACCGGGTGGGACGGAACGGGCAGGGCGGGGTGGGGCGGGACGGGACGGGACTGGACTGGAAAATTAAGAAAACTATTGCGGGAAAACCTGTCCATTCTGTAGCGCCCCTACTTTTTCTTAAATTAGCAACTGGTTTTGTTCACTTATACTTTTCCGTATACATACGTATATACGGAGTAATATATGCAGTAACGCGAAAGTTATGTAATGCTGCACGAAAAAAACGGTGAATTTTCGGCAGAAAAAAATGCATTGCCGGGCCCTGATCACGAAAAAGTAGATAAAACCAGATGCTAAATTAAGAAAAAAAATCGTGTAACACGCGCTGAATCCCTGATTTGTGCGCCCTTCATACCGAAAAACCAATTGAAACAAAACGTCCGTCCGTCCCTTCCTCTGTCCGTCTATTCATCAGTCTGTCAAAAACACTAGTGCCTAAACCATAAGAACGATTTCTCAAAAAACAAATATTCCCCGATGGATATGATTCTACTCGAGGCGTCGCGATTCTGAAAAACATTCTTCAAAATTTGGGGGTACTTTACATGAAGCCCCCCGGATATTTTCAAGGTTTTTTCAAAAACGATTGCAAATTTTCTCTTTAAATTTTTTGTAAGAATTGAGTAAAATACGCTTATTAAGGTAGCAGGCGTCCGAGTTTCACGGTTTACTCTTAATTATCGAAAATTGTATAAATTCCCTCAAACTACATCTACAAAATTAAAGATAGAGATTATTCCTTCAAATAAAATTTGTTCATACTGACTGAGTTCGTTCATTAAGATCCTGTATTTTTTTTAAATTTTGGTAGTTTTCGCGCAATATTACGTGCAATATATGCAATTTTAAAAAATTGCAAAAACAAGAATTTCTAAAAAACGTTAAAAAACGTATGGTGGTTTTCTCAAAAGTCAAAAGCTAATATTTATTGTGACTATCACGAAAAACTGTCAAGAAACATTGAATATTTACTTCAAATGTCTTTAAGGAATGTTGTGAATTGTCGCAAGTTTCCCTCTTAGAATGGAAATAGAAGGGATGAGAGTACCATACAAGAATTCTCGCACGAGTACGCGGAGGTAGTAGGGGAAAACTTGTGCAATGGCACAACACTGCGAACAAACTTTTAAAATTAGCTACAGTAAATTATCTTTATATAAATGAAAAACAAAAATCAAAACGCGCTAGCCTACAATACTATGTGAATTAATTTAAAAAAGCAATTAAAATTTAAAATTATAGAAAGAATTGCGTATACTTGGGTTTTTATTTCTTGGCGTGTGGGGGCTTGTGTGGGGATGGAATATCTCACGGTATTTCGCGTCGTTCTCGGTTATACCGCTAGGCGTCGCCTGATTGCGACTGTATCGGGCAGTGCTAGCGATCATACGACTTCTAACGGCACGACGGAGGAAAACACGGAATGCCATGTGATATTCCGTCGTGAAGACAATCCCCCACACGCGAAGAAATAAAAACACAAGTATCAGTCACTAGACACAGCCAACTATCGCAGTTCAAACGCAATATTTAAATGTTGGCCGTATTGGGAAGCGTGTACATCAACGCCCAGCTGCAAACTCATATTGTAAATAATACACCGTTTGGTATCAAACTCAAGGTGTCGGTTCGTTAAGATATTCACTACGCAAACGTTTGTGCAACATTTCCATGTACAGTAGCGAAGTCTTAAGCCTACTAAAGTGTTTCTAATGGTAAAAAAATGGTATTTAGTACTCAAAGGTGAAAATATTACTTTGATTATTTTTTAGCTCGCAATTGCTTTTCTTGCTGTGCAATAGAACGCAGAAAATAATCCAATACTTTTTAGTATAGAAATAATTTTTCACTTTTCGCATCCCAGCAAGCTGGCACCCTGTCTCTTCAAAACCCCCTCTGTTCCACATAACAAATCAAGGAAAGTTAAATAATATTGCAAAGAGTAGGATTGTACTTGCCCAATTCGGTATTTTTGCACTACTTTACTTGGCTTTCTGAAGAGTAAAAAACATTTTCTAATATTTTGTGACAATCAAAGAAAGCGAAAAGCAAACTCTCAAGGAAGATTAAATAATTTCTTCAAATGTTTTAAAGAAGTGTGTATTTTTCCAAGAACATCTCTCTATAATGCTGAATAAACCTTTATTGAAAATATTTTTGAATTATTATTTTTGTTTGATATTATGTAAGTTCATTAGAAGTTACATTTATACATTTTTTAAACAAATAAACATGTTTCATTAACAACGGTACTACTTAATAGAAAGTATAGACAAAGGGATAGAGAAAGGATGGAAGTTTAACATGCGAGAATTCTCGCACGGGTACGCTAGTCATTAATTAATTACCAGTGGTCCTTCACCGTAAGTAGCAATCAAAGGATGAAAGGTTCAGTGTAATAACCCCGCCTTAGATTATATATAGTCCGCTAATCACAACATGCGCTGCAACTTATACTACAAAAGTTTAAAGAAACTAGTGGTGTTACAGAATGGCACAGTATTAGTTTTCTATTTCCTTGCGTCTGGGCTAGCTGTAAAGAATTGCCACTTACTCGTGTCAGATGCCATCTATCGCCCCTCAAAGTACATATTTTTACATTTTCTTAAATTTTCGGTTTACTAATGGTAGAACGGAAATATTAATTTTAGAATATTAATGAATACTACAACTTTGTCCTCAATGGTAATTTTCTTTAAAAATTACGTTTAAGCACTATAAAAATGCGAAACTTGAATCTTTTCACAGAAAATTTTTGAGTTTTCGAAAAACTTCATTTGAAGCCTTTTGAAGCATATTAACTCACAAATAAAAATGTGTTTGTTTACAAATCGCTGGTAATGCGCATATTAAAGGCGTGAGGGATCTTTCAAAAACATTATATTTGTGTAACTTTAGAAAAAACAATAAACTACATCATATTAAGGAGTGCAATTAACACTATTCATTCCAAAACTTTGAAGAAAAAATTTGGAGCCATTTATTAGAAAATGGAGTTTCAGCGTTTCTGAAAGTGGGGAATTTTGAGCTAGTTTTCATAGAAAACGGTTGAGTTTTCGAGAAACTTTGTAGAACATTATTTACAGCACATGTACTCATAAATACATGAATGTGAACAAATCGCCGCTACAGTAAATATTAATGACGTGAGAGACAACTCAAAAGATTAAACAATTTTTGTAATTTTTGAAAAAACAAAAGAAAATCTCATAGAATACATTAGGCATTATTCTTACCAAAAGTTTAAAAAAAGTTGGAGCCGTTTTTGAGAAAATCTTGTTTTTGTATTTTTTTAAACTGCACATAATGAACCGAATATTACGTTAAAACTACTAAAATTATCAAAACAATGTACCTGACCTTAATGAAATAACCCACTATGAAGAACACATTTTGTTTGAAGAAAAAATATCTATCTTTAATTTTGTAGGTGTAAAAAGAGCCCGTAAAGAATTCAAATTTTTGCAATTTTAAAAAATTCAGAATTAACGGTGAAAATCGGACCTATGACACCTTTATAAGTGTATTTTACTTAAAAAAATTAAAGAAAAAATTTGAAGCATTTTTATTTTAAAAATGTCCTGGATGCTTCATGCAAAGAACTTGCCTTAGGAATTCCGCATAAGAAGAGAAAGTTATGTAATCGTGCGGCGGAAAACGGACAATTTTGGCCAGAAAAACGCTTATAGCTTGGGTCTGGTAACAAAACAGTGTATATATTCTATTGCTAAATTTAGAAAAAAATTTTCTAACTTTCGATGTACCAAAATCCATGTTTTGTTTCTTCTTGGTACTGTAAAATCGATTGACGGCAAAACCTCAGTCTCTTCGCCTATCTGCGGTTAACGCTAGGGACTAAACCGTTCAGCTGATTTTCTTTATAATTGATATTCCCCAATCGATTTGACTGATCTCAAGGCTCCTGAAATTTGAAACAGATAATTTAACTTTGGGGGTTAATTTACATAAAGGCGTTGGACATTTTCAAAACTTTCAAAAAAATGGCTCCAAATTTTTTGATTAAATTTTGTTGTTGAATAATGTAAAGGACGTTTAAGAGAATGCTGCAGGTATCATTTTCGTTCACATCTCCAATTTTTCGAAAATTGCAAAAAGCAATTTCAAAACTGCAAAATCGAAGATAGAGATTTTTGCCTCAGACAAAGTCGGTTCTACAAAATTAGCACTTGAAATAAGGACATGTACATTTTTTTGAAGAAACCTGTAGTTTTTGCGTAAATTGCGTCTGAAATTTAGCAAAATTTTGTTTCTCAAAACCAGCTCCAAATTTGTCTTTAAATTTTCTTCACTTACGTAATAAGAGACGGTAAAAAATACGGCGCTAATCCTATTCCCGGGTGATGGTTTTTGGAAAATTTCAAAAAATATTTTTAAAACTACAAAATTGTAGATGGAGATTTTCGCCTCAGACAAAGTTAAACTAGTGGTGCTACAGAATGGCACAGACTTTCCTGTATTAGTTTTCTATTTCATTGGGTCTTCGCTAGCTATTCGGAATTGCCACATACTCTTTCTTGCCAGCTGACATCTATCACCGCCAAAAGCGCATTTTTTTGGTCATTTTGTTAATTTTTCGGTTTCCTATTGGTAGAACGGAAATATTAATTTTAGAATATTAAAGAACACAAAAACCTAGTCATAAATGGCAATTTTCTTTAAATGGCAGTTTTAAAGAACATTGCGTTTTAGCGCCACTAAAAATACGAAATTTGGAGCTCATTTTCACAGACAATTTTTGAATTTTCAAAATACTTTATCTGAAATTATTTGAAGCACGTACACTCACACATATAATAATTTTTACAAATTGCTGGTATGTGCATATTAAAGAGAGATCTTTCAAAAAAATCACATTTGTATAATTTTTCAAAAAACAAAAAAATAACTCAAAATAAACTTTATATCATATTACAGTGTAATTAGCACTATCCGTAACAAAGATTTGAGCAAACATTTGCAGCCATATATGAGAAAAAGGGGTTTGAGAGTTTCTGAAAATGCGGAATTTTTAGCTACTTTTCACAGAAAACAGTTATGTTTTCGAAAACTTTACTTGAGATTATTTAAAGCACATGTACTCCTTAACATAATAATATCAACAAATCAAGGCTTATGTAAATATTAGCGACATGAGAGACAAGTCAAAAAAATTACATTTTGCAATTTTTGAAAAAACAAAAGAATAGAGCAAAATGGGGTTTTTGTCAACTCATAAAATACATAAGGCACAATACCTACCAAAAGTTAAAAGAAAAAATTTGGAGCCGTTTTTGTAATTGTTTAAAATTGCACATATTACACACAATATTTCGGGAAGACTTACTAAAATTTTCAAGCAAATGTATATGACCTTAATGAAAGAAATCACTTTGGACAACAAATTTTATTTGAAAGAAAAATCTCTATCTTCAATTTTGTAGGTCCAGAAAGACACCGAAAAAGATTTAAATTTTTGCAATATTCGAAAATTGAGAGATATCCGCGAAAATCGGACCTATGCCACCTTAATAAGTGTATTTTACTCTATTCTTACAAGAAATTTAAAGAAAAAATTTGGAGCTGTTTTTGACAAAATTTTGAAAATGTCCGGGGGGCTTGATATAAAGTACCCCCAAATTTTGAAGAATCTTTTTCAAAATTTAAAAGCTTTGACTAGAACCCGATCGACCGGCAGATGTACATTTTGGAAGAAATCGTACGTATGGTTTAGGCGCTAGCAGTGTTCACAAATGGACAGACGGATTTTTTCCTTTCAATTGTTTTTTTGATATGAAGGACCCACAAAACAGGGTTTTTGGTTTTTTCCACTTTATCCACATTTTTTAAAAAATAGTAGTTTTGTATAATTGGCCCTTGAAATTTGGGAAAAAATGTTTTCACTAAAAACATTCCAAATTTTTTTCTTTAAATTTTCTTCACAATTGTAATAAGAGACGGCAAATAAATAAATAAATTAACTAGTGGTGCTATAGAATGGGGCAAACTTTCTCAAAAAACGTATTTTTCTAATCTCTATAGTTTGAACTAATTTTTCTGTTATGAATGATCATCTTCCCACATACTTTCTTTGGGTGCCCAGAGGACATTTTGGTTCACATTCTCTAAATTTTTCGGCTTCCTCATACTACAAATGAAAACAGCGTACATTTATTACTATTATAAATGCAATGCATATCGAGGGTGCTGGCAGTCGTTAAATAGCGAGAATTGGCACAGCTCTTCCGAGGGAAATATTGCTGGTTCGAGTCCTGGTTGGGCAATATTATTTGTCACAATATTCTGAAATAATTGAAAATTCTAGAAACATGGTTGAAAACCATGTGAAACCATTCGAATCACAAATATTGACAATTACGATAAATAAACTGGAAGTGTCTGTCTGTAATTTTTGTATTTTTAACTTTGAAAGTCTTTCACATCTCTTCTTGGTACAATCATTAATTTTTCACTATTCACGAAAATTTGCCGTTTTTTCGCCGAGCATTACATAACTTTCCCTATACAAGGTATATTAGTCCGTATATACGCACCTATACAGGAAAGTAACTAGTGGTGCTAGTAACTAGTGAATGACACAAACTTTTCCATATTGGCTATTTATTTCCTTTGGTCTCGGGTAGCTATTTGGACTTGCCACATTTTCTTGCAAGCTGCCAACCATCGCCGCCCAAAGTACATTTTTTGACGTTTTCTTAATTTTTGGATTGCCTAATAGTAGAACAGAAATATTATTTTCAGAATATTAAAAAACAGTAAAAACTTATCCTAAATGGCAAATTTCATTGAAAAACTTGGAGCCGTCTTTAAGAAAATAGCTTTTAACCTTCCGGTGGGCGTGCATTCTTTTCTCATATATGCGGGCGCGTAGTATTACTATAGGCAGCCTCGAGAAAACAGTGTTTTGCATCCCCCAAACTTCTATTATTTAGTTGAAGGAGGAAGAATACTAACTATTCATTACACATTTAATATTAATACATTTTTTAAATCACAGAAATTTTGCTATTTTTAGGTATAGAATAATAAACTAGTGATGCTACAGAATGGCACATACTTTCCCGTATTATTTTTCTATTTCCTTTAGTCTTGGCTAGATATTCGGACTTGACACATACTCTTGCCAGATGCCATCTATCACCGTCCAAACTATATTTCTTTGACATTTTATTAATTTTTCGGCAATGACAATTATTGACCATTTTTGTTGAAAAATTTGTAGCTGATTTCAAGAAAATGGCGTTCAAGCGCTACCAAAAGTGCAAAATTTGAATCTTTTTTTCACAGAATATTTTTGAGTTTTCAAAAACCTCATTTAAAGTCATTTGAAGTACTTACATTCACAAATAAAATTATCTTTACAAATTGCTGGTAATGTGCATATCAAAGATTTGAGGAACCTTTGAAAAGAATTACATTTGTTTAATTTTTTTAAAAACATAAATACCCCAAAATGTCCTTTGCAACAAATTAAAGGATGCAAATAGCACTATCCATTCGAAAAGTTTGAACAAACAATTTGGAGCCATTTATGAGGAAATGGCGTTTGAGCGTTTCTGAATATGCGGAATTTTGATCTTGTTTTTACAGAAAACTGTTTAATATTCAAAAACTTTGTTTGACATTATTTATTGCAAATGAATTCAAATTTAATAATGTGAATAAATCGCCGCTAATGGAAATATTAACGACGTGAGAGACAAGTAAAAAAATACATTTTTATATTTTTTTAAAAAACAAGAATAGAGCAATATTAATATCATCTCCTAGAGAACATTTACAACTATCCCTACAAAAAGTTTAAAGAAAGAATTCGGAGCTGTTGTTGAGAAAATCTGGTTTTTGTAATTTTTTAAAAATTTCAAATATTGCGTGCAATATTGCGCAAATATAACTAACTTTTTGAAAACAATTTACATGACCTTAATGGAACAACTCACTTTGGACAAAAACATCTCTATCTTGAATTTTGTAGATCTAGGAAGGCACCGAAAAAATTTCACATTTAACAACAAAATGGGACTTATGCCACTTTTATAAGTGTATTTTATTGTATCCTTACAAGAAATTTAAAGAAAAAATTTGGAGCCGTTTTGAGAAATTTTTGAATATGTCTGGGGGGGCTTTATATAAAGAACCCCCACATTTTGAGTGTTTTTCAAAATCCCGGCGCCTCGAGGGGAACCAGATCGGCTGTGGAACATTGATTTTGGAAGAAATCGTACTTATGGTTTCGGCGCTACGGTTGTTCACAGATTGACAGAGAGACTGACAGACAAACAGCCAGACAGATGGACGTTTTGAAAAAAAGACTGTTTGGTATCAGGAGACACCAAAACGTGTATTTCCGTTGAAATATCAAAATAGTTTCCCACAGCATCACATACATTTCCCTATACTATGCATATACTCCGTGTTTACGTGCGTATACGGGAAAGTAAAAATTTAGTGGCGTTTTCGAGAAAATTTTGAAAATATCCGGGTGGGTCATGTAAAGTACTCCCAAATTTTGATGAATGTTTTTCAAAATCTCTGAGCTTCGACTCAAGCAAGTTGGATAGAGATCTTCTCAATTTGGAAAAATCGTACTTATGTTTAGGCGATATGGTTGTCCACTGACAGACAGAGGAACGGACGGACACTCAGAGAGACGGGCGGATTTGCAGACAGAGAAACAGACGGACGGACGAACGTTTTGTAAAGAATCACTTTATCGGTATTTCTGTTGAAATCTCGAAATCGATTTTCTGCAGCATTACATAATTTTCCCTATACTAATTATATTATTACTCCGTAAATACGTACCTATGCAAAAAAGTAAAATTTGTTGTTTTTTAAGAAAAAATTGTTTTAAGAAAATAAAAATTTCCTGTTTGACACAAAATTCCGTAAAAAATACTCATGTTTTTGAAATATTGAACAAGATGTTATTTAAAGATCTGTTTTGTATGAGCATATTTTATTAAGAAAGAAACTTTTATCTTTATAATTGTTTGATATTTTTAAATATGATTTTTTTAAATATGGAAAAGTCAGGTTTGCTACCAAAATGAGACCTGCACCATTTTTTTAAACGTTCTTTAGACTATCCAACATCAAAAATTCATCAAACGTGTTGGCAAAATTTTTTTAAAAAAATTGAAAATGTCCCAGCGGCTTTATGTAACGTATCCCCCCCAAATTAAAACATTGGTTTCAGATTCAAAGGGCCATATCAGTCAGATTGATGGGGAAATATCAGTTTTTGAGAAAATCGGCTGAACGGTTTATCCGCTAGCTTCGTTCAGACACGGTGGACGGACAGACGTTTTGCCGTCAATCGATTTTTCGGTATCAAGGAGCCATAAAACATAGATTCTGGATGCACCACGTGCTAGAGAATGTTTTTTGTTCTAAATTTAGCAACTGGATTTTTCCACTTTATCAGTATCACAGCTCTGTAATAAAAGTTTTTCTGCCGAAAATTCGTGCAGCCTTACGTAACTTTCTCATCTGAAGAAGTGCTTTGTTAAGTGCGAGAAAGTAAAAATAGACTTAAGAAGGTATATGCCCACGGATTCTTAAAAAATTAAATAATCCATCATCTTTCGGCGTGTTATTTTATATAGAGGAAATAACCTTCTCCTATATTACTTCACGCAAGCAATCTTTTGTGACGATCCATAGGCCACGTCACGAAAGATAAGTTGGACTAGTGGACATGAAGGATTTAAGTACGAATGAACAGTACCGGAGCAGTCTAAGAGGCCGTGACAGAAAAAGGAAATATCACGAATACCACAGTCATGCAATTTATGACAGTATTTTAACTGAGTGCAGACCAATAAATTAAAGACACTGTGTAATAATTTAACATTAATTGCAAAAAACGGAAATGCTAATAGTTTCTGAGATCGTAAAGAAGTTAAATATAGTGGTTGCTGAGGACACCTAATGACGAGAGACAATTGAGTGTTGTTTAAATGAAGTGTCAATTAAAAACATTCTCGATTTTTGTCAAAACAAGCTGGAATCGAACCCAATGCGTGTTATTAGCCATAAGGAATTAATAGAATAATGTAGATTAAATTTGGAAAGGAACACGAACTGTGGTTCAGATTGATAATAAAATGATTTTGTGTCTTATGAAGATGACGATTTTTCTTTTGTTGGATGTGCGCTGAAGAGTGATCACCAACAATACATTCAGTCAATCGATGTTGGAACTCGGGTCAGAGCAGTCGGTGATAGACATACCCGTGATTTTTAAATTAGTAATTCGGAAGCGTATTTTTTATTTTGTGAAACGTCGATAATGGTAGCAGAGAAGTAAGTATGGTAATTGAAGGAGCGGCTTGTCTGGTGATTTTCGAGCGGTGACGTGCTTGGCAGTTTTCCCAAGGAAGTAATAATGAACTTTAGTTGAATAACTACAGAAGAACTAAATATCGCAAGGCCAAGAATGTACTGTAATAGAGTAATTGCAATTTTGCAGGATTTAAATATGCACAGTATGAATGAATGGTTTTGCTGCACGAATATATGATGAGAATGTCATATGACAATGTGTTGTTGTTAAGTAAATACCTTGTGTTTTGTTATTGTAATTGTTCAGATGGAGTATTTATTTTGTTGGCGCAGTATATACGTATGGCAACGGAAGGGGTATAGAGTGTGAATAAATCAATAAATCTAGACGACGGTGTTAGCATTAAACTTTCGAACTGGATATGACTCGTTATTTTGTTAGAATAGAGTACGACCTAAAAAATAAACAAATCAGCAATACTAATGTTGATCGATCCCCTATGAGGCGTGAATCGAATTCTAATATCCGCGGAGGATATTAGCGAGGAGAACATGTTAAGAAATTATCATATGATGAAGGAAAAATATTTACGATTTTATATAATTGGTGATTAGACGGGGACCAAGTAAGGAAGTTTTGGAATAATTGGTAATTTTAGGATTTCCACAGTTGGCGGTTCGAATAGAAGTAAGAGTATATTTTGTGTCACGAAATTAAATTTTTATATATACTACGGACTATCGCGCAATAGCGTTCCGCGCAGGGATGTTACGATCTTCCACAGTTGGCGGCCTGAACAGGGACGTTAAATAATATTTTGTGGAATTGATATAATAGGTATTAAAGGATATTGCACAGTTGGTCCGCGAACAGGGACGTTACAGCACATGTTGTGGAATTAATTTAATAGGTGTTATTGAAGGATATTCCACACGTTATAAATGAAATTTGTAAAGAAAGATTTCCATGCAGACGTGACGTATTGCAAGTTGCCTTTAAAAATATGAAGGGTTTTATTTTTAAAAAATCTAAATATTCATGTGTAATGCAATCCTCAACGCAAGTCAGCATTTTTGAATCTAAGTCATTAAATTACTCATATGCGGAGAGTTCTAGGGCCTTAAAAATAAAATTTTGAAGTTAATGGCCTCAAAGACACGTTCTTCACATCGTAATCTATAGGCTAGATCTTCTTGACCATTCTATTACATTTTTACTGATTCGACGCTTCTCAATTCTACCCCACCTGTTCAGAGCGTGTAGAATCTTCAACTGTATGAGAAATTACTAAGTACTTGATATTCAATGCAATTGAATTACACGGGTGTATCTCTTTGCTCGATAATAAAAAATAAGAATAGTTGGTATTGACATTGGTGTATTATATTGTTATCAATTACGAAGTGACATATAGAACATGTGACGGAGGATAGGAGGGTCTTGAAGGAAAGCATATATTACTGACTTAATATGGAAATGGAAAAATAAGGAAGAGGGTGGGGTATAGCATGCGAGAGTTCTCGCACGGTTACGCTATTTGTAATAGTGTATATGATTGCAGTTGTTCACTTCATGTTCATAATTTTGCAATATTTTGTGCACTGTACTTTCGTGAATTGGACCATAGACATTCGGATTATGTTCAATACCTGATTGATTGTTAATTATTATTCATTATTTTAGAAGTAAGCGAAAATTGCATACCACAAGTAAATTCTAATCGAATTGTTAAATCGATCAAATTCTATTGCTCCATATTTCATAAAATTGGAGAATACTCCATCACACATTAATGTATTTGTGTAAAATTTCGAGTACACGTCCGATGTTAAACAGAATTCATAAATACTGTCGTGTACCACTGTCATTTTTGTGAAATAAAAGAGCAAGCCCGAAGATGGTAGAGATTAAGTCGAAGAGAAATATTGTTGCACGACGTAAGAAAATTACACACCTCCGAATAACGCCATGGCCATTTTTTTGATCCGGTTAAAGTCTTCATTGCCATGCCCCGGAGCTCAGGAGGTGTAGATGGCCGAGAGCAGATTATCGAGTTCGGAACATGTATTGTGGATCGACCATTAACCTCGAAATGAATCGTGCGGATTCCTGTATTCGCTGATGCGTGACTCTGATATAGATGTGATTCAATGTACCTCTTGTTCTACAGTTCAATGTTAATGTGACTGATATACTATTTTTCTTCTTTAATGGATCGTAAAGTCATAATTAGAGCGTAGGGTCTCATGAGTTTATCGTTGCGTGTAATGCTGATCTCTCTTCGAATGTAATATTTTTTCAGAGGTGTCATAACAGCTCTGGCATTGGTGCTCTGGAAGCGATTAATGCAATTTACATATGTTACATGCCATTTCCTTTTCAGAATGACATGTAAGGCGCAATACCTGCTATTGTCAGAAAACATATGGACTATGATTGTATAACGCCTGTACGCTCAATACCATGTAATACCACAATTATCGTGGGGTTCAGATAATTCACGAATCACAACAAAACAAAACAAATGCTTATTCGCGGGGCCCGATCGTGTGCTATTCGCGGATTACACAACTCGAAAGTCCTGATTTCGACCTTTGGGTTATACCTCCGATTTTGGGGTATAAATTGCATTTGGCTTCCCTGTTAAACAATATAGACTCTGACAGGTAATATTTTTTGCCGTTGAAGTTATGGAATGCCATTAAACAATAACATACCCCCTCTGTTTGCTTCAGAAAGCACAACTAGTGGTGCTACAGAACGGCATAAACTTTCCCGTATTCTATTTCCTTTGGTTTCGGATAGCTATTCGGACTTAACACATACTCTTGACAGCTGCCACCTATTGCCACCCATATTTTTTTGTTATTTTCTTAATAGTAGAAAGGAAATATTATTTTAAGAATATTTAAGATCAGTAAAACCTTCTCCTAAATGGCAATTTTATTTGAAAAATTTTTAAGAAAATGACGCGCTACCTTAACTGCAAAAATTGTAGCTCTCTTTCATATGAATATATTGTGATTTCGAAAAACTTCATTTGAAGTCATTTAAAGCACAATAACTCACAAATTCAATAGCGTATGCAAATTGCTGGAAATGTGCATATTAACGGTGTGAGAAATCTTTAAAAAACATTATATTTCTGTAATTTTTTCAAAAATCAAAAAATACCCTAAAATGAACATTAAGTCATATTAAAGAGTGCAATTGGCAAGATGCGTTCCCAAAGATTGAAAAAAATACTGGAACCATTTTTGAAAAACGTTTCTGAAAATACGGAATTTTGAGCTAGTTATCACAGAAAACGGTTGAGTTTTCTGAGAAATTTTATGGCATTATTTAAAACAAATGGACCCATAAATATGATCATCCGAAAAAATCGTAGCTAATGTAAACTAGTGGTGCTACAACAGCACATACCTTCCTGTGTTATTGGAAACAGTTATTGAAATATTGCAATATCTGCGCTACTAACATCTTAGCTACTATTTGAAAACGTCCAATTCAACCAAGACGCGAACGACTTACTGCTTCCATTGCAGTGTTGTCAAAACTATGTGAATTCTACAACTGCATAAAAATATAATACAAAAGTGATCTATACTTGTATTGGAAATAGAAGCCCATACAGCTATATCAAGTCACAACAATGACACGTAATTCACAGAAATTCGTGACAGTGGAACAGAATTCCATTGTTGTATTCCCTGCATTGTCGACACTACCTTAACCCATTTTTGCCCGGTGTTCCCATTTGGGAACATTTTTTCCGCAAAATATTTTCGTTTCTGGAAGAGATCAACAACAACAACAACTACATAGATCAATTGGCTTTTAGGCGAAAAATTGTGCAAGATATCTGCAAAATTGTGCCACTACAGTTTCTTCTGGAGGGAGCCATAAGTCATCAAAACAACTTCAGAACAGAACCATTCCTTCCATTAGGTAGGCCTGCCTGGATCATTGGATGATCAATGACGTGATGCAAAACCATTGTGCTTTGTGCAAGAAAATATTGCGAGAAATGCCGGGTTGTACTACTTTCAAGTTGCTTTCAAGCTTTTCATAAGCCTTAGGAAAAAGTTCTGCAACTTACTGTAGATACATTTTACATGGTACCAAGTTCTCGTATTTCATTTACATAATAAACATGTTATGGTGTTCTTCTGTAAATCAATTTTTATTTTCCAGTAATAAAAGTGCTCAAAATACATGTTAAGTGTTGTTTTATCAAACGTATCTTATTGTACAAGAAATTATTATAAATGATGAGGTAGAGTCCTGAATTCCATTTTTTTTACGAAACCGTCATGTACCCATTCGAGCCCGGTGTTCCCATTTGGGAACAGGCGTTATTTTAGGAACAGCTAATGGAATACGGAGAAAATACTTTTTTCCCATTCATTGGTAATTACTTACATGCAATAATACAAGAAATACACGAAAATTCAAGAAATTATAAACTCGGGTAAAAACGGGTTAAGAGCTAGGAATTTTTATTTCCAATATTTCAAAAAAAACATTGTTTAAAGATTAAGTTTAAGTGTATAACAAAAGGTGGAATGTAAGACACGATCAAAGAAATAATATACAAAATTGCAAATTCTGATTTACAACGTATTCGGCTGTCTGAAGCGCAGTAAATTTGCAGCGGGTTTTATGTTTGTCACAAAATTATAGAAAAACTACATCCCGCATGCACTCACGCTCGACGTTATAATCATTAATAAAGACCAGAATAATAATAAAACTCGAAAGAACTCTATTAACGAGGAAGGCTTTGACACGCCTAGCAAATGTTTTAAGCAAAAATGCGTTCCTGAACAGACTCCAGTTGAAACAGCTAACAAGTTTCAAAGCTTAGCGATCGAAACGGAAAATACAAACTCCGCTACAACTACCGCTGACCCGGACGCGATCACTGAAATACCGGATGTGGCGACCACAACTAAGATGTCACAATCTAACTCTAAACCCTCAAATCTTGGAAATAATCCTGCGCTTATGGACATCAGGCTAACATCGGAGCTTTCTTTTTAGACAAAAGCGCAATTTAGAACCCATTGGCGCTACTCCGGCACTTGAGAGATCAAGTGGAAAATCCGCTGCGAGCCCATATCACAAATTCCGAACTGATCACAAGACCGTGCACCTTAAGTGACCGAAAAGTAGAGGAATTCCTCAGTGACGCTCATTCAAATGAAAACTCCGCTTATGCTTTTCATTTTCATCTCGCTACCCTAGAGAGCCGTCACAGGCTAATCCGATCACTTACCTATCATTTCCGCTCTCTATCTCGGCGCCTATCGTTTCTCTACGGCTGACAAATTTACTCATACGACAAAGTGGAAAGACTATAAAAACAGAATAGCAAACAAACTGCATCCGTACGACCACAGCCCCGCCTCAGCAAGCGACATTGACAAAGCAATAGACAAATTTAATTACTAGTTACGCTCAGTCTACAATCGTTTTACAGTAAAAAATGAAACGAAGAAAAAAGACGCTCTACCATCTTTCATTGTATCTCAAATACAAGATAGGAGACGGGCGCACGGAAAATACTACGCAACTAGAAAGAAAGACAACAGAGCCGCTTTTCAGTGCATCAGACGTACTGTATCCCGACTCCTACGCACACATCGCGCTGAACCATGAGAAAACTTCATCAAATCTGCAGACATAAAAGACCGAACTGACATTTGGAAACTCCAAAAGTCATTGAGACAACCGCAAGAACAAGTGGCAGGACTATGTGACACAGAAAACAGGACTATTACATTCGACACGAAGAGAAAAGCATAAGTATTTGCTAGAACAATAGAAGAAAGATTCACCGCGAAAAATCATTGAGATCTGCAGAACTATCGCCCCATAAGCCTTCTATCACAATCGACCAAAACCTTCGAACGCCATTTACTCCCAAGAATTCGGAAACACCTAGACAAAAACAAAACCATCCTCAGCACCCAATTCGGGTTTTGTAAAGGTCGCACGACGGCACTTCAGGCATTTCAGCTAACTATGGAAGCATCTTCTGCTCTCACTCTCTCCTGCGCACTTCGTGCAATTTTCTTTGATTTCTCCTCCGCCTTCAATGAAGGCAATCACCGTCTTCGTCTCGTAAAATTCAAGAATGTCCTTCCTACACACCTTTATCTCCTTCCCTAAAGCTATCTTCTCAATAGAAATTTCCAAATTCGATATCAACCTCACATCTCACCCAAAAAAACAACAGATTCTCGCCGGCTTCCCGCAAGGAGCCGTGCTATCTCCAATTCTCTTCACCCTATTCATCTATGATCTCTCTACTTTCCCGCACATATGCGAATATCTATACGCCAACGACGTGGCCTTTACATCAAACGCCGCCATTTCTTTAAACCACTGGAACGTATTAACGGGCTCACACTAAACCTCGAAAAATTCCAAGCCATCACATTCACTTGGCGTCGGAAAGAAAAGCCCCTCCCGATAGAAATAGGGTATAGGATACCGTGACGTGCTAATATAAAATACTTAGGTATTACTTTTGACGAATGACTGACATGGGTGGAGTGCTGTCAGTCTCAATAATGCCGCAAAGAACATGGGAACGCCCATTGCCAGAATAGCTCCTCTCTTACGAGCGAAGGAACTACGCAACAAAATGAAAACAGTTCTCTACACGGAGTGCGTCAGAAGTGCAGGGACGTATGCTTGCCAGGCATGGGCCACAGCATCCAAGTCAAACGTACAAAAATTAAAGAGCTGAAAACGGCTTCGTACATGTTGCCTTTCGCCCCGAACTCAGAACAGCCTACAATGACGTACTAAAAGACAACAAATTCTCGACTATCCAAAAACAAATCTGCGAAACGGCCAAAATAGAAATTGACAAAATTTTCTCAGATAATTATACCTCCCTGCTTTTCCGTAATTAGCTTCAATACAAAAAAAATCAGAAAACGGCTACAAAAAACTACCGACTGACGTACGATTCTTAATACCCCCATAAGAAAATTACATACGTCGATGCGGAATATCCGCAAACTGTAATAAAAACTCTCTTCCTCTAAAATCAATTATAAATCTTACCCCCCCCTACTATACTTCAAAAACCATCTTTTTCTAAATTTCACTTTAATCCGGAAACCACAACTGAGCTCTGAGCAACATCGCGCCTGAATGTAGGCAACCAAACCTACATCCACGCCAAGCGGAAGCAGGTGCGCCGCACAAAACCGCGAGCGACGTAAAGTTCTCCGTATCATCTTTAAAAACAACACATCAAAAACTCCTTAACGGAAGATCGCCTCATGGTGCAGGACCTCTAACTCTCAAAATCAACTACAGGACGGCACCGTAGTGCATCGTTTGTTCGTGTGGTCGCTTTGTGGGTCTGTGTGGTCTTGCAGCAGCGGATCCGCGCGAAGGAGCTGATTGGATGCTAGGAGAGGAGCTGATTGGCCGAGAGTTTGCGAATAGAATCTGCGTCCCTGCTGGAGGCAGTAATGTGATTTGATCATAACAAACTGTGATCTAAAGTTTAATCATTTGATTGGAATAGAGATATTTTGATTAAAACACTTCAAAAATATTACTCGTACAGGAGTGTGCTACATTGTGTCTTGGAACACAAACGACACACTCACAAAAGACAAAACTCTTATTGAATGATTGTGTGTGGACTAAAACGTTGCCGTATTATTACTGCAAGAAACTCATCTTACATCCTCTAGACAATTTAATCTAAAAGGTTACTTCATCATAACGCGAGGCAAACAGGATCTGGAGGATGTACGGCCATAGCTATTTGAAGATCGCTTCCACCCACAAGACTTCCACACACAAGGCACCACATTTAGAACAAATAGAAGCAACCATAGGGGAACTAGGTACCGTCATAAGACCGGCCTCCTTAGGATTAGCCTACAAAAGCCTTCATAAGCCATTGACTACAGAAGAACTCGAAGTATTGTTACCTATAGACTCAAAACGTGTAATGAGAGGGGATATAAATGCTAAGGGTTTACAATGGGGTTGTCGTTATAGCACAAATGCAGGAGATATTTTACACCAATATATGGAATAACGTTCACCTCTTTTACTTCTTCCCCCATCAGGTCTCACATATATATTCAAAGATATCTCTTATGAAATTTTCGACCTCGTCACATATCCCAATTCACTCAAACCCACCACGCCCCGACCATTATATGAACTACGATCCTATAATCTACCCATCCTATTTGCTACCTATTTAGGCCCTTTTCCATACTCTAGCCAAACCCCCAAAAAATACAGATTGGCAAAAATATTGAGACAGAATAGCCCATAAAATTAAAATTCAAAATACCAACCTAAGCCCACCTTCAGAAATAGAAGGTAAACTATGAACTCTAAATGATCATATCTCTACTGCATACAAATTAGCTACAACAAAAACAACTAACCAAGTCAGAAGAAATGAACTACCCTCATACATATTACAACTAACCAGAACGAAGAAAAGACCAACGAAAATACTATCAAACATTAGATCCAACTGAGAGAAAATGTCAATGTACCCACCGAGAAGTTTTTGACTATTTGAATATCGATCTGTAGGAAAAATGGGGAAAATTTCTCAAAATTGCAGATGTCAAAGACAGAAAATATATATGAAAAGTGCAAAAAGTTCTAAAAAACCGTCTCCTCCCATTACTGCCCTAATACACCAAGCCAACGACTTATTAACCTATGGCCCCGAAAGAAACTTAGAAATCTTAGCCTCTCTACTTCATACCAGATTTACCAACGCCAATAAAAACCTACATCAAGACAAACGAAGACTTTTGGCAACTTTCAGACACTACAATTTTTCGAAGACATTGTTAAATTTTATCCACATCAATAATCTTCACAACTGAAAAAGAAATAATCATAAAGGAAGAAGAGCTACTAAACCATATCAAATCCATAAGTGTAAATAAAGCAAGCGTACCCAACTTCATAAAAGGATTAATGATAAAAAAATATCCAAAAATGCAGTTAAACTTATTCTTCAAATTATGAATCCATGTTTAAACATTGGATACTACCCTTCACCATGGAAAGAAGCAACAATCACGATCAGCAAACCCAATAAGAACGCAAGAGACCCTCAGAATTACTGGTCTATTAGTCTTCTTTCTCAACAGTCAAAAATGTTTGAGAAAAACCTTACTACCAAAAATTTCATCTAATCTGGAATCAAATAATGTCATCCTACACACACATTTCAGCTTCCGTTAAGGCCACTCGTCGGCAACCCAAACACTCTGCTTAACTCTTGATATTTCAGCCGCCCTATCACTCTACTGTGGCCTTCCAGCTATATTTTTCGACTTCCTCAGGCCTTTGACAAAGCCAAGCCTAAAATCATACTTGAAAAATGTATTAAATTCCTTCCTAAACATATCAGCCTATTCATTCATAGCTACCTCAGAAACAGGACTTAAAGAGTAAAATGTGAGTTAAAAAAACAGTCACCAAAATCCATCCTTGCCGGCGTCCCATAGTCCCTGTGGTAAGAGGCGACTAATTCCTTGCCCTTAAACGTAATTCCTTTCTTTTCACACCTATTTATCCTTCCATATCTCTGGGAGCTAACAGGTCGTTTGAGTAGCTTGGATGCTCCCAGAACCTATTCTAAATATTTCCTTATTTCCTTCCCATACTTTTCCTACAGCATGAGCGGACTCCTGTAAAGAGCGGAAAAGGGGCAGGCTAAGCTCCTTGAGCTTGAGAGTAGAAACAGTCAGCCTAAGAGAGAGACAATCCTGAATAAAAAGCTTCGGTCCTCCAGGTTGGGGGTTGTGCGTCAGGTTAGTACCCCGTCAACGTAAAACCTAAATATACTTGCAGCACCCGAAGAAGCCTCGGGAACACCAAGCAAAGAAAATGGACAAGAATAAATGGATAGCGGATACTTTAAGAGTAGCAACTTGGAATGTAAGGGGAATCTCAAACAAAGAAGATTTGCTAACTAGAATACTGGAAGAGCAAAAGGTAAACATTGCCGTAGTGACTGAAACGAAAAAGAAATTAAAAGGCTCAAAATATGTAGGAAATTATGCAATGTTCTACAGTGGTGTAGAGGAAAATATGAGCTTCAAAAGGAGTAGCAATATTTGTGCATAAAAATGGAAACTAAGATTGAAGAATACGAATATGTGAACGATAGAATTGTAACAGTAAGAGTAAGACATGATTGCGGACACCTGATCATCATAGGAGCTTATGCTCCAGTGAAAGGACGATCGAAGGAACTGGAAGAGGAGACAGACAGTTTTTACTCAACGCTCCAAAAAACGATAGACAAATACAATCAAGCATGCGAAGTACTCATTATGGGTGATATGAATCCAGAGTAGGAAACAATGGATTAAATGGATCTATAGGAACATTCGGAGAAGAAACCATAAATAACAATTGAATGAAACTTCAAGAATTCACAGTTTTTAACAACTTAAAAGTAACAAATACCTTTTTCCGTAAGAAACTAATTCACAAATTTATTTGGGCCAATGGAAATTGCAGATCCTTAATAGATTATATAATTGCTAACCAGAGAATATCAAAACAAGTAATGGATACGAGTGTGTTGAGAGGTTATGACATCTACTTGGACCATTATCTAGTTATATCTCGCATCAAGATGTATTCAAGATGGCGAAAAGCAAAGAAAAACTCTCCAGATGCTAATTTTGTGAACTTCGGGTTATCTTTCGTGTTATATCGTGTTTGTATTGGAAAAAGAAGCCTGATACCCCGGACAAAATAGAAATGCATTTCATAGGGTCATGATTAGAGAAGAGTATTCTAAAACCATGCAACAAATATTTTACTCATTACAAATGATACAGCATTTGGTACAAAAACTAAATATTTTCATGCAAATATCAACATAAATTTGACAATTATAACTTCTTTTCAAACAGCTACGGAATTCCATTGTTGCATTACCTGCAGTGTCGATATTCTCTGAGAGCTAGTAATTTTTATTTAAAATATTTTAAAATAAATAATTTCTAAAATATTAATGTGAAAATGTATAACAACAGATTGAATGTAAGGAACGAACAAAAAATAATATCCAAATTTGCACATTCTAATTTCCGCATCCAGCTGTCTGAAGCGCAGTAAATTTGCAGCGGACTATTAGGATTGTCACGAAATTATAGAAAAACTACCCGTATTTTCAAAAAATTAAGCATGACCTTATTTGAAAATATAGTTTTGATAAATATATTTCATTGAGAAAAAATTGTATTTTCACCACTACTATTTTCATGCAACAAAATGCTACAAAAATTTGGCAAGCACCACATTTTCACTTTCCCGTATACGTACGTATATACGAAGTAATATACGTAGTAAAGGCAAAGTTATGCAATGCTGCAGAAAATAGATTTCGAGATTTCTACGGAAATACGCGTTTTGGGGTCCCCTGATATCGAAATAGTGGTTCTTTTCCAAACGTCCGTCCGTCAGTCTGTGAACAACACTAGCACCTGAATCATAAGTATGATTTCTTACAAAATTGATATTCCCCGATCAATCTGGTTCCACTCAAAATGCCGCGATTTTTAAAATCGTTCTTCAAAATTCGGAGATACTTTACATGAAGCCCCCGGACATTTTCAAAATTTTCTCATTAAGGCTCTAATTTTTTTTCTTTAAATTCCTTGTAAGAATAAAGTGAAAAACCCTTATTAAGGAAGTATATGTCCTAATTTCACGATTATGTCCGGAGTGTCAAATATTGCAACCATTTGAACTGTTTTCGGTCTCTTCCTTCGACTACAAAATTAAAGATAAGAGATTTTTCTTTCAAATAAAATTCGTTTTCCATAGTGAGTTCTTTCATCAAGGTCATGTACATTTGTTTGAAAATTTTAGTAAGTCTTCCCGAAATATTGTATGCAATATGTGCAATTTAAAAAAATACAAATGCAATATTTTCTCAAAAACGTCTCCATATTTTTTCTTGAAACTTTTGGTTCAGGTAGTGCCTAATGTACTCTATGAGATGACATAAACGCGATATTGCTCTATTTTTTTGTTTTTTCAAAATTTACACAAAGTTAATATTTTTACTTGTCTCACGTTAATATTTACATTAGCGACGATTTGTTCACACTATTATATTTATGAGTACATGTGCTTCAATTAATATTACATAAAGTTTCTCAAAACTTAACCGTTTTCTGTGAAAACTATCTCAAAATTCCTGATTTTCAGAAACGCTCATTCTTATTTTCTCATAAACGGCTCCAAAGGGTCCCCCCGGATAAGATGGTAAAAAGTTCCCCTCAACCAAATGAAAAATGAGTAATTAAACAATGATTCTAACATAAAAATAAAATTTTTGAAAGGTTTATTCGTTCCCCTTCCCTCTACCCCCACCCCTCTACAGCCAAAAATAGTGTTTTGTTAATTTATTTTTTTCGCCAACTTAGCAGTAACTTTTTGAACTAAAAAAAATATGACAAATAAGGAAATAATGTTTGCTAACAGAAAAATATTTTTTTATAATTTCTTGACATCAAATTGAAACAAAAAAAATATTTTTCAAAAACAATTGTAAAAAAACATTTTTTCTATAACATTAAATTGCGGAACAGGCTCGAAAAAAATATGAATAACGTGCCTAAAAACACCTGTTTTTGTCCATTTTTTTCAGATTTTTGCAATTACTGGGCTATCGTTAAAAAAATAAAAACTATTTTATCCTTTTCTTCCCTCTTTCAATACTTACGACTCTAAATATATTTTGGAAATTACTGAAACAGTTTTTTTTATATTTAATATGTATTATACACTTTTGTTCAGTATTATAATACAGTAATTTTTCAAGCTTGTAGTTTAGTTACAATTTGCTTATTTTTAAGGCTTTATGAAATGTACGCATTTATTACGTTAGCAAGAACAAATATCCAATTTAGAAAAAAGAGGGTCCACTTGAGTTGAGAACACAATTTAGAACCTTTGAGAGTTATCGAATTGATCTGAAATATGAAAATCTTTTGAGCGGCGCATATCGAACCGAGTATGTTTGTTTACGCGTATGTTAAAGAAAGTTCGTTATGATAGAAATATATAAATGTTTTATTTAAAGTATTTCCTGGAAAATAATACCCTTGATTCCTGATAACTTTAACGTTCATCAACCATATGAAGCGTGTGAACACAATATAATTCCAGATTTCACAAACAAGCATCGCATCTGATTTTTTTAGCTTAATAATTAAGCAGTAACCTTGTAATAGTGTCATATTAATTGAAAATATTTACAGTAATGAGTATAAATGTTGATAAAATTTTGATTTTAAGTTACGACCGGTATTTTAAAATCCCGCGTTTGGTGACACATTGACGCCACGTAATTGTCTGCAATTGGTGCGTAATGGTGCGTAGTTAGTTTATAATTCCAAATCAACCCATGCACATTTACGAGTATTTAATTCTTCTACAAGTAATTCAAGCCTCAGTCGCCGAGTTCTGCCGCCGGAGACACTTCACTGAAGTTTTGTAACCACGGTGTGAAGAGAAACCGAATCTGAAGAAGTGCACCGATTGATAAGTGATGACGCAAAGACAAGAGGTACGTGTCTAAATACAGGTCGTGGCAAACATAGCCGTGATCATGTCCTATATTACATACCGAACTTGGGCCCTCTTAAAAGTGGATACATGCTGGAATGTTTGCCCCGCATGTGAAGCGACCGAGCATCCTCTTATCTAACCCCTGCCTCCTCTTAGACTCAGTCCTTCGCGAACTGTGCGAGCTACGAGCGTTCAGCTTTTGTCCTTCGGAGCGGGGCTAGCTGGTGTCACGGTGATTAACCCACTCACGGTCATTCACTGGTCGGGTGGGGAATGCTCGTTCGGGGACAACATTGTAGTGTGAATCCAAAAAAAAGAGATTTTGCATAGCATGAAATACTTAGTATAGAATATTAGCCATATGTATACTTTTGAGTCATCCGTGTAGGTAAAAAATATATAGATATCTAAAAGTAACCTTTAATTTCATTTGTAGGAATATTTTTGACTTTGAACTACTAAGGAGAAGTGAACAGATATTATCTACGTTCATTAATTATATTAATTAACATGTAAGTATAAATTGAATGTATTTAATTCATTCTTATTTGAATGTATAATAATATAAGTCTTCAGTGTTAGGGAATAATATGATTAATTTCTAAAAATAATCCTTAACATTAGGTGTATAAGTAACTTCTTAATACATGAAATACGTGGCAAGCTATTTTTTCTAGATTTTTACCTTTTTATTATCAAGTGTGACTTGATATTAGGTAGTTTTCTATTTATTAAAAAAGAATTCGTTATGCAATTAAACTCTTAGCGACATTTTTTAATGCTTGAAATTTATTTTTCAGCATTCCTTGTAACAAAAGCAGACTACAAAATGTCTAATGAAAACTGCGAAATTCCAAGGAAGAAATCGAAGTATTATGATTCTTCTCGATGCATTTTATGTAACCTTTTAATACGCACAGTTTCCGGGATACCACAAATTGTTAGCGAAGAAAATAGAGATGTCTTGTCAACGGTTTTAAATAAACCTCTTCAACTCGGAGATCAGATTTGTAGTAAATGTCGTGCTTATACCAGAAGGCTTAAGTATCGTCAAAAGCAACAAGCACAACAAAAAACAATGCTGGAACTACAGCATGAAGTACTTGAACAAGAACAAGTGCAGCAGCAAGAACATGAACAAAGGAAACGATTGACGTCGCAACGGCAATCAAAACATTACTCGATGCGAACATTACAACAACTAGCAGAGAAGGAACTACAACGACAAGCAGCACCTCAAGCACTACAGTTATCACAACAGAAAGCAGAGCAAGAAATAATAGAGCAATCACTTGTTTCTGAAGGATATACTCTACGATCGGGAGAAATAGAAGCAATCCCATGCTGTTCACGCTCAATGACAAACAACTACAGCTATACTCTTTTAAGGTATGAATCTATGACCACCAGTCAGGAATCATCTCATGAAGAATACGTCAACGAAACTTCTCTTGCCAACGAAGTTGAAGATGAAAGAATTGACATGCCTTTTAAACGCCCAGTGTCTACTCACCATTACTGTTGCTTATGTTTTTCAAGAGAACATTTTGTTCAAATTCCTTTTGAAGCACGTATTCAAGCATTTATTAAGAAAAGGATTTTTATTCCTGATGGAAATAAATGTTGTTCGCATCATCTTATAAAAAAAGCGATTTTTTGTAGAAGAGTTAGAGAATATCCGCATTGCTTCAAACACATCATCAATAAAATCTACTGAATTAGTAAAGTTTCTGGATGTGTTATCAGAAAAGGTTGATTTAAGTATTCACGATCTTGTAAATGATCGTTACATTTCTGAAGAACGCGTTAGAGCTCTCAGCGGGATATTCTTGGAATAATATAAATTATCTCAACAGTTTAATGAAAACGATGAGAAATTCAGATTGTCGCAGTGTTGATCAAGCTCTGGTAACGTTTCTCTTCAAATTAAGAAGTGGAAATTCTGATAATTTAATATCAGCAATTTTGAATATAAGTGAAAAACAAGTTTCTGCTTCAATTAATTCTGTTTTGAAATGTTTCAAAGAAGAGGTATTGCCCAAACATTTTGGATACCAAGTTTTAGGTAGAGAGTATTTTTTACAAAATGGAACAGCTGCTGTTGCAGGTAGGTTGCACGATCTAAACAACCGACTAGCAGTTATATGTGACGGCACTTACCTACGTCACCAAAAGAGTGTAAATAATATTTACCAACGCAAATCGTACTCAGGGCAAAAGAGAACAAGCTTATGTAAACCATTCACCATATGCACTACAAACGGTATTGTAATAGATGTCGCTGGACCGTTTAATGCAAATCAAAACGATGCCTAGATTTTGGAATTCCTGTTGGCAAATCCCAGTGGTTTGAGATCTGCCTGAGGGAAGGTGATATTTTTATTTTGGATAGAGGATTCCGGGATGTGACGGGATTTTTAAAAGAAAGAGGATACAATGTTCTTATGCCAGCTTTGAAAGGAAAGCGTGACCAATTAACCACAAAAGAATCAAATGAATCTCGATTTGTAACAAAACTTCGCTGGGTAGTAGAAGCAGTACATGGAATAATTGGTCAAAAGAATAAGCTTTTGCATCATCAATTGCACAGTGGAATCCTTCCTAATTCTGGAACCTATTGCAAAATAGCTTGTTTTCTGCAAAATACATTTGGAAAAAGATTAAACTCAGATGGTCTGTTGTTGGATTCCATTATTAGTCGAATGTATTTGACAAACAAGGACGTCAATACATTGGCTAATGAAATTGAGAAAGAAAACTGGAACAGAAAATCGGTTCCTTTCAAAGTTTTGCGTTCAAATGAACTGCTAGATTTTCCAGAATTAACTTCCGAGGAATTGCAAACTTTGTTTACTGGGTCATACCAGTTGAAGCAATCTGTTTCGTATTTAGCAGAAATGTTGGAAGATGATGGTACATTGCTTCTTAGTTACTTGAACTTGAATCCCGATATTATTAGGTTTGAAGTCCAATCTCGACACATCAATCGTAAGACATATAAATGCTACATACATTATATTCCCAGACAAAATAGCATTAATAGCATCAAGCGGTATGCTTGTTCTTGTGCAAATGGTAGTAGAACAATTGGATGTTGTTCACACGTCGCAGCAATGATATTTTACTTAGCATATGCCCGCTACCAATCAAAAATAGTAAGACCGGCGGAAATCCTCACAAGTATTTTTGATTTTGACTTATACTTTGTACTTTTGTTTTTGTTCTTTTATAAATGATTGACTTTTTGCACAATAAACAAATGCTTTAACATAAAATATACTATTTATAAAATATACATTACATTGAATATATATATAAAACTGTTTCAGTAATTTCCAAAATATATTTAGAGTCGTAAGTATTGAAAGAGGGAAGAAAAGGATAAAAATAGTTTTTATTTTTTTAACGATAGCCCAGTAATTGCAAAAATCTGAAAAAAATGGACAAAAACAGGTGTTTTTAGGCACGTTATTCATATTTTTTTCGAGCCTGTTCCGCAATTTAATGCTATAGAAAAAAATGTTTTTTTACAATTGTTTTTGAAAAATATTTTTTTTGTTTCAATTTGATTCAAGAAATTATAAAAAAATATTTTTCTGTTAGCAAACATTATTTCCTTATTTGTCATATTTTTTTCAGTTCAAAAAGTTACTGCTAAGTTGGCGAAAAAAAATAAATTAACAAAACACTATTTTTGGCTGTAGAGGGGTGGGGGTAGAGGGAAGGGGACGAATAAACCTTTCAAAAATTTTATTTTTATGTTAGAATCATTGTTTAATTACTCATTTTTCATTTGGTTGAGGGGAACTTTTTACCATCTTATCCGGGGGGACCCTTTTTTATTCATTTTTTTCAAATATTGTGCTAACTGCACTCTTTAATATGTCGTGAAGTTCATTTTGGGATATTTTTTTTTTAAATTACACAAATGAAACTTTTTTGAAAGATCTCTCGCATCTTTAATATGCACATTACCAGCAATTTGTAAACACTTTTGTTTTTGTGAGTGTCAGTCCTTCAAATGACTTCCTATCAAGTTTTTCGAAAACTCAAAGATTTTCTGTGAAGGACAGCTTCAATTTTTGCATTTTCAGTAGCCCTGAAGCACCATCTTCTTAAATATAACTCCAATTGTGTCCAAGAAAATTGTCATTTAGGGAGGGGGACTTTCTTTAATATTCTTAAAATAATATTTCCGTTCTATTAGGATATCGCGAAGTTAAGATGTCAAAAAAATGTACTTTGGGCGGCGACATTTGGAAAATATTCCAATCAGCCCGTCCATCCGTCCAGGTCTTGTCGTCGCAGCGGCCATCTACCTTCGCTGAAGACGTGAGTGCAGAGCCACAAAAACAAGGCGGTGCGCCAGCGAATCGCTAACAAAACAGAAGCGCGCAGCGCTATTCGTACTGGTGCTGGTCGCGCCGTCACCGCCGGGAATCGAGTCGCGGGCCGTGAAAACATTCTCCCGCGCTGCCTTTCGCTTGCTCGCCCGCTGTTGTGCAACGGAACGCGCCGGAGGCGGGGACGGAGCGTGTGGATTGCTTATAGCTCTGTCTGAACGGCAACATTCGCAAATCCAGAGGCTGACGCCTGACAAATGGAAGCCAGTGACATATACGATTGTCGCCAAGTGCCACACGCGATTGACAAGCGTAACTGGGAGAGATGGTTTACATCAGGGTTTCTTCCCTTTCCTAGCCAGGCACCGGCTTAAGTGTCTCAGAGCATCGATTGATGCCACTGCAGTGCGTCTGTCCGGTAGGGTTCGACGTCACGGTGACAGGAATTTAGTCACTAGTTAGATATCTAGGTCGAATTTAAATGCTCTCTAGGGGACAATTCTATCCGCCAGAAGCTCTGATCAGTAGTTTACCGTGGTTTCTCCGATCAACACCAGGCGAATGTCGGAGCAGTACCCTAATAAATGGGCAAGGAGCGCACAAAAACGTTCCCTCTCCTCATCTTATCCTCACTTCCTTACCCTTACATGCACTGCACTACCACACATGCCGGGAATCTAGTCGAAAGCTTAGAGCTTGTCTTAGCTGGGGTGGGCCCCGCTGGTGGAAAATACCTGGTTTGGGAAAAACCGGAAATCGATGGATAGGTCGGCGCCGTATCTCGCCTTCCAGTGATCGCCTTCCAATCACAGCCACCTCCTGAGATATTACTTACGGGAGTAATGGCCTTAGCAAGACGCGCCTGCAATCACCAATCAATCAATTCCCAGGCAAGGTGAGGACAATGAGCATTTGGCATTGTTTCCACTGGATGGATAAGGTTGAATGATTTCTAGCATGGGACATTCACTTGGTGATAGTGATAACACCCACGTCTTAGGCAGAACTGGAACACTCGGAACAATATCTAGGGTGAGGTTTCACTGTTCTTTAATATTCTTAAAATATTTTTCCGTTCTAATCGCTACGACGACTGTTATTAATTTTATGAAACTGAAGGTAACTGGATAGAAAGATAAGGAGTGAAGTAATTCATTCTTTGGTTATGCTTCAACTTGTGAAACAGTTTTATGTTGCAGTTGGGATTGAATTTTAATTGTAACTAAAATTATAAAAAGAAATATTTTTATTTAATATTGTAAAAAGTACTACTACCATAAATTAAAATATATTATAATGTGAGCCAATGTTTGCTTTTGTGAATATTTTTACTTCGATTATTAAAATTTTATGTATTAATTTTTCGTCTTCAAATTAATTGTTAATTAACAAGAATACGACGTAGTCTGAAAATTTGGCTGCACAAACTCAAACTGGTAATTTGAAAATTTTGAACCCTCCAGAAAAAATATTTTTGAACACTTCACACAAATATTCTAGGTCATAAATTTAAAACTAGATTTGTAATCAAGCGCATAGCACTTGGTTTCATTCTATCATAACTTTTAAAGGAAGGTACGAGAATTACGTTTCATAAAAATTTAATATAATATCACGAATGCTTTGAAAATTGTCCCGAACTCGCGAAGCGAGAAGGAGATTTATCTGAGAATTTCCAAAGCATGAGTGGTATTTTATAGGACTGATCCATGAATGAAATTACGTCCAACAGAGATTGAAAATGCGCCAAATTTTGAAAATAACTGAAAGCTTTGTTAAAATCGAAGAGGTTATGTTATACTAGTACATACATGGTCTATTGGACATCGACAGAGCGGTCAATGTATACCACATCCTAAGATAGACGAGTCACAGATTATGATTGGACAGTAGGGAGAAGCGGTAAGAAAAATCTGATAGAAAAAGCAATAAACGTTTTGAGGTACAGCACCCAGATTGGAGCATTTTGTAAGTATAGTTAAACAGTATTGTTTTTAATTTCGCGAGTAGAATAGCCATGTAAACGTTTTTAATTAACGAAAACACACTTTTAGTGTAAGTGTTTTAATTCCTGCGTGCCGGTGGGAGATAGAAAGTAAGGATGCGCATGGCCTATCGAAGGCTGGGCGTGACCATAGTGTCCTGCTGGCAGACCTTTAATTGCGGCGTTTCGACGGATGAGGGCATTGGGAATGCCGCAATTGGACGGTGTTATGCATCAACCGGCTAAGCGCCGTTTTTGAAAAAAAAATGAGATATGGACGGCGTAAGTTACATTGGACCATATTTTAGTAAGTGTACGCAAAATGTTAGCGACAAATCTGTAAAAATAGCCTTATAATTAATGAAAAATGTAAAGCCCATCAGTCACGTCAAGGATTTCATGTTTCGCAACAACCGGCTATAAAACTAGATCTTCAAATCTGCTATTCTTAATTTCACATTATGCAGGTAAGCGCCAGATATTTCACTAATGTTTGTGTAGTTTGGCGCTTCAACGAATGAAATAATTAAATTACAGTGTTTAGAGCTTAAAAAGTAATAAAACTTTTGAACACGATTATCTCAAAACTTGTATGATGTCGCGTAACCGGTTGATGCATAACACCATCCAATTCTCCAAGGGCATTGTGTTGGTGCGCACCCTATAATTACCTCTCAAGGCGGAGGTGTCGCCTTGACGCTCCGTGGGCTGTCCCTACACCAAGCGTGAACGGGACGAGAAAATGCCGTTGACGATTATTTAAACATAAAATTATAGCACGTTCTATATTTTGTTTTACGAGATGAAAATAGAATTTTGTCACACTGAACGTGTGGTTTTCTTAATTCCTGAGAGCTTTCGTCAAAGGTATGCTTATGATAGAAAGAAATGTTTCTATCAAAAATGTTTTGTGCACAAGTGCGCTACTTATTCAGCACTTCACAACCGGGGGAAATGTAACTCGTCTAGGAGAATTCTCATCCATCAGACTTATTTTTAATTTTGTTGAAAGAATAATTACAGTATATCGACTTCTGCAGAATTAAATAGGCTGTTATTGTTTATCCTTCGTAACTGAACATATTTCATGAGAAAAATTTTACTGAGGATCGTGTGATAGTTCCATGTCAACTTTTTTGCAACTTGGGACTGACCAGACTTACATGTCTACTTAAAGGAAACTCGTGTTAATGAAGAACACTAAACTACACCCTAGAGAGAAACCGTGGTTATTTCATAAAGGAAAAAGTACCTTCTTCGCTCAAGAATGCTTATTTCAGAGTAATGAGAGTGCGTGAAATTGCGTACTTGCTTCATCTACCCGGGCGGCATTTCTTCTCTCGTGCGACTGTGTTCTGGTCTCACTCATCACGAGTTCACCATTATTTTTCTGCTCTTTTTCTTTTTCGAACGAAACAACGCAATTCTGGCTTCGCATAGCAGATGGTCTTTTCATGCGTCTTGAAAGACGTTAAATGCTATTACGGAATGATAGAATGTCCATGATAGAATGATAAAATTCATTATAGAATTTTGGAAAGCTCATTAGGTTCGCAGAGGTTTCTTACACTTATTACGTGTTTCTGTAACATCGTGTCGTCACTTTCTCGTACTTACACATGAAATGACGCGGAAGTACTCGAGCACTTAGCCGAAAAGCTCTTTTGGGTTTACTAATAGGTTTGCATACACCGTCTCGACCACTTGCGACCAAATTAGAAAGAAGTGATTACTGTTATATCGAGCATGTCAGTAAATAAACCCTCGTTTTAAAACTCAATTATACGGTTAAGAAGTATCTTCAGGCAAAATTGCTTGTTTTGCCTGAAGCTAAATCTACATGGTTTCAGTCAATGATATTTTGCTTTTCCAGATTATTTTATTAAAAATATTGGTAAAGCAATCACGCATATTCTTACTACATAATTACCCGTATTTATGTCATTGTAAGTGAAATTACTCTGAAGCAATTATTTTATAACAATCTAACATAAACAGGATTCTGCATATAAATGATTTACTTAACAATAATTATCATTAAACCATAAAAATGTTGGATAACCTGATCAATACATCTCATTTCATGTGCCCAAAAATGTAGTAAAAATACATCGCGCTTTCCGCGTCTTTCAAATATTTTGAAAAATTACATTAATTTATAGTATACGTTTTAGTTGTAAAGTAATTCCATAAGGTTAAATCATTCTGAAATTATATCTATAACGGAATTACATTCAACTTACGTAAAGTATTCCTTGTGACGAAGCATAGTAATATCTGTTCTTACCACGTTGTGCTAAAGGTACCATGAGTACCATGTTCGTAATTGCCTTTCTTGCTTTTTCTTGCAATAGTCCATTCCTCGATGTAAGTCGATTACAATATCTGATGAATATAATCTGTTTTCCGTAAAAAGGTTATTTGAAGATCACAGGTCCGTCAAAATTTCGTATTAAATCAACCCTTGAATTTCATATTAAAAGGTGAGAAATAAATCGGCAAAGTTAACAATCGTGGCAGATGTACACGTAAGCTTCCGTGACTCGAGTGTATGGCTTCTTGGCTGTCCTGAGGAAGCCTCAGACATGACAGGCAAAACGTCGGCCTCTCAGCCAACGACGCGGCGTCTCCCGGACAGCTAAGAAGTCAACAATCGTGGCAGTTCGATTGTTGGTAACTATAAGGGGATTCCCAATTAATAGCAAAGTTAAAAGTAATTGAATGTACACTTTGTTCTTTTTTTGATAATGGTATTTAGTTTTATTTTTATAATTTAATTTCATTAAAAATAGATTTTGTTAAAATTTAGAAATATTTAAAAAAATAGAAAATAGTAAAGAGTTAACGGTTAAATGTTGCATCCGATTCCAAATCACTGCTCAAAATTTAGGAATTGACAAATTGCTGGAAATGTGCGTAGTAAAGGTGTGAGATATCTTTCAAAAGAATTACATTTGTGTAATTTTTGAAAAAAAATCCTAAAATGAACTTTGCGGCAAATTAAATAGTGCAATTAGCACTATTCGTTCGAAAAGTTTGAAGAAACATTTTGGAGTCATTTATGAGAAAATTTGAGCGTTTCTGAAAATGGGACTTTTCAGCTACTTTTCACAAAAACAGCCGAGTTTCCGAGAAATGTTATGCATTATTTAAAGCACGTGCACTAATAAATATAATAGTGTGAACAAATTGCAGCTAATGTAAGTATTAACGACGTGAAAGACCAGTCAAATAAATTACATTTTTGTAATTTTTGGAAAAAACAAAAGAATAGAGCATTATGGCAATTATGTCATCTCATAGAGTACATTAGGCACTATCCTTACCAAAAGTTTCAAGAAAACTGTGAGGTGTTGCTACCACAGCAGTGGACTGTAGTAAGGATTGTGGGGTGAGGTAGCTAACTTCACATCCTCGGTGGCTCAGAGTGGTGACAAATAATCCACATTTTATGATCTAATTTTAATTATACAAGAAATAATGAAGTTACGGATACAATATGATGTATAAATGGCATTCACACCATATGCAATCTGAATAGAGTGATCAGTACAATATCTTAAACTGAAAATGAGAACAGGGAAGTCACTATAACAAATGTATGCATAATGCATGACAAACACCTGAAGATACAAATAGAATATGTGAATGTACTGACCAATGAATAATTAATATACAAACCAATGAGTAATTAATACATAATGCATGGCAAACACCTGAAGATACAAATAGAATGCACATGCAATTAAACAATTGAAAACGTTACAGTTTCCTTGAAGATAGCACAGTTCCTGGAGTTTGCCAGTACGGGTCGTTCGCAAACACTCAATTTAGCGGACGTAATCCATCCGTGGCTGATCCAGGACGAGGAAATGCCACACAGAGCGGTGGTATTTGAATGTAGTTCTGCTCACGTGTAAGCCTTGACAATGGCTTAAATAGCAAGTAGCAAAGGGGAAGCATGCCTGCTGCCCATGCGATTTACACTTTTCATTTGGTATTCAAATAAAGGAGAAAAACGAACTGTCGTGTCCGTTTTCAAAGTTTGCGACACTCTAACAAACATGTAATTAACGTCGCACTCAGTAAAATAAACTAGATGCTTGAGGATAAGGGGCGGTGAGTAGTTCCACCCGAAACCTCGCCATTTTTGCCTCACACAACATACGTCCGCACGTCACGACCGCCAGTGTCGAAATGACAGAACTTCCGGCCTGGCGATTGTTGGGCCTCTAAGCCCGTCCGGTGAGAGATGTGTCACTCGGCGCAGGTCAAAGAAGTTAAGGAGGCAGAGGGGCATCTTCGCTATATCCAACAAAAACATTTGGAGCAGTTTTTGAGAAAATCTTGTTTTTGTAGTTGTTTTAAAATTGCACATATTTCTATTTTTAATGTACATCTACTATTTTTTAATGTACACGATAATAATGAAAAAATCTCACTATAGAGAACAAATTTTATCTGAAGGAAAAAATCTCTATTTTTAATTTTGTAGTTGAAAGAAGAAGCCGAAAATATTCAAACTTTTGCAGTTTTCGAAAATTCACAGTTACCCGTGAAATTAGGACCTAATCCACTTTAATAAGTGCATTATTCTCCATTACAAGAAATTTAAGGAATATATTTGGAGCCATTTTTGAGAAAATTTTGAAAATGTCCTGAGGTCTTCATTTAAGGTACCCCCAAATTTCAAAGAAAGTTTGTCAAAATCGCGGCACCTTGAGTGGAATCAGATCAGCGGGGCAATATTAATTTAAGAAAAAATCCTACTTACAGTTTGGGAGTTAGTGTTGGTCACGGACTAACAGACTCACAGACGGACGAACGTTTTGCTTTCATTTTTTTTTCGGTATCAAGAACCCACAAAACAGGGATTCTGGCTACACTTTGTGTTATGGGATTTTTTAAATTTAGCAACTGGTTTTATTCACTTTTTCGTTATCAGGACCCGGTAATGAATTTTTTCTGCCGAAAATTTGCCGTTTTTTTTCGGGCAGCATTACATAACTTTTTCTATCCAATGTAAATTACTCCGTATATACGTATGCATGTGGCCTAAGGGTTGTTGATGCGCAAGTTAAAGCCTCTCACAACCAAATGCCAACCTCACCTTCTTGGGGTGGGCCCTGTTACCACAAACGAGGAAATGGCGACAGAGTATTGGCGGTATAACCATACTCACAGATGATTAGCAACGGGAGGAAATGCCCACGCTAGTACTCGTAAGTAATCTAAACGAGCTAGGCCAGTGTCCAGGCCGAATGATGGCAGCCCCACAATGGACACTCCGAGGTATTGGCCAACAGCCAGTACTCTCTTAAATAAATATATTAAAGAAACCAAAGCAAAGAATGACCGGACTACTTTATTGAAGACTTTTGACATGAAAAGGACAACACAAATTGGATGCTGGAATGTACATACTTTGTTAGGACCAGGAAAATTGAGGCAAGCAGTAAAGAACATGGTGGACTATCGTCTGGAGATTCTTGGTATGTGTGAAATCAGGTGGAAGGATTTTGGCGAACTTAAAACAACGAATGGTTTCTCATTTGTGTATTCTGGTATGCCCGGAGAGAAAAAGGAGAGCCAGATCGGTGTAGGAATACTAATGTCGAAGAACATGAAGAAGAGCTTAATAAGTTGGGAACCAATATCGGATAGAATCATTACTGCACGTTTTAAGGCCAGAATTAGAAATGTTAGCATAATTCTAAGCTGTGCTCCAACGGAAAATACAGACGAGAGAAATAAATTCTACTCAAAGTTACAAGTTTCACAAAACATCCCAAAGAAAGATATGAAAATACTAATAGGAGATATGAACGCAAAAGTGGGAAAAGAAAATAAAGGTCTGGAACAAGTAATTTGAACGCATGGACTAGAAGAGAGAAATGAAAATGGAGAGCTCTTTGTCGAATTCTGCGCGCATAATGACATGGTCATAGGAGGAACTATTTTCCCCCATAAAACACAACATAAAGTAACCTGGGTTTCCCCAAACAATAGAACACAAAATCAAATAGAGCACATAGCAATAACCCAGAAATGGCATGGGTCTCTACTCGACGTGCGTAGTAAAAGAGGAGCAGATATTGGCAGTGATCATCACTTAGTGATGGCAAAAATCCGTATCAAGATTTTATCAAATAAAACAGGATCGGAAGCTCAAAGAACGAGACACGATGTAACAAAACTTAATACACATGAAATAAGCAAAGAGTTCAAAATAGAATTAAAAAATCGTTTTGAAGCTCTGCAAATGGATGATCTAAGTGTAGACGACCAGTGGAAAACAATAAAAGAGGGTATAAACGAAGTGACCGAGAAGATGATAGGTTTCAGAAAACGACAGAAAAAAATGGCTATCGGAAAATACATGGCAAAAGATCGAAAAGAGAGAGAGAGAGAGAGAGAATCTTAAACTTAAATTAAATCAAAGCAAAACCAGACACAGAACAGTGCAGCTGAAAAGACAATACACAGAGATTGATAAGGAAATAAAGAAATGCGCTAGAAATGACAACTAGTGATGCTACAGAATGGCACGGACTTTCCCATATTAGTTTTCTATTTCCGTGGGTCTTCGGTAGTTATTCGGAATTGCCACATACTCTTTCCTGCCAGCTACCATCTATCACTGCCAAAAGTACATTTTTTGTCATTTTCTTAATTTTTCGGTTTCCTATTGGTAGAACGAAAATGTTAATTTTATAGTATCAAAGAACACAAAATCTTAGGTATAAATGGCAATTTTCTTTCAAAAATTATGTGCCGTTTAAGAGAAAATGGCGTTTTAGCGCTACTAAAAATGCGAACTTTGAAGTTCATTTTCACAGAACATTTTTGAGTTTTTAAAATACTTTAATTGACGTTATTTTAAGCACATACACTCAAAAATATAATAATGTTTACAAATTGCTGGTAATGTGAATATTGAAGATGTGAGAGATCCTTTAAAAAAATTACATATGTGTATTTTTTGGAAAAACAAAAAAAATCCTCAAAATAGACTTTACGTCATATTAAAGAGTGACATTAGCACTATCCGATCGAAAAGTTTGAAGAATTTGTTTTAGCCATTTATGAGAAAATGGCGTTTGAGCGTTTCTGAAAATGCCGAAATTTGAGCTAGTTTGCATAGAAAACCGTTATGTTTTCGAGAAACTTTACTTCAAATTATTTAAAGCACATGTACTCATAAATATAATAATGTAAACATTTCGCCGCTAGTGTAAATATTAACGACGCGAGAGACGTCAAAAAAATTAAATGTTTGCAATTTTTGAAAAAACAAAAGAATACAGCAATATGGCGTTTATGTCATCTCATAGGGTACATTTAGCACTATCCCTATCAAAAGTTTAAAGAAAAAAATTGGAGCCGTTTTTGAGAAAATCTAGTTTTTGTAATTTTTTTTAAATTTGCACATATTGCACGCAATATTTCGCGAAAACTACTAAAATTTTCAAAACAATGTGTATGACCTTAAACAAAGACCTTACTTTGGAGAACACTTTTTATTTGAAGGAATTTTGTAGTTGGAGAAAGATGCCGAAAAAAATTCAAACTTTTACAATTTTTGAAAATTCAGAGTTATCCATGAAAATCGGACCTATGCCATCTTAATGACTGTATTTTACTCTATTCCTACAAGTAATTTAAAGATAAAAATTGGAGCCGTTTTTGAGAAATTTTGAAAATGTCGAGGGGGGGGCTTCTTGTAATGTACCCCCAAATTTTGAAGAATCTTTTTCAAACTCTCAAAGCTTCGACTAGAACAAGATCGACCGGGGAATATATATTTTGGAAGAAATTCTACCTATGGTTTAGGCACTAGCAGTGTTCACAGATGGACTGACAGACGGACGTTTTCCTTTCAATTAGTTTTTCGATATCAAGGACCCACAAAAGAGGGTTTCTGGCTGCACCACCTGTTAGGGGATTTTTGGTTGGTTTTATCCACTTTTTCATTATTACGGCCCGGCAAAGATTTTTTCCCGCCGAAAATTGGGCATTTTTTCGTGCTGCATTACATAACTTTCCCTATACTACGTATATCACTCCGTGTATACGTACGTATACGGAAAAGTAAAAAAGAGGTGGATCGACAAGAAAGCAGGGGAAGCAGAAAATGCAGCAAAGAAAAATGATATGAAAGAATTATTTAATATAACGAGAATGCTTTCCCACAAAATGTCAGTGAGATGTTTACCAGTAAAGGATAAAAATGGGAAATTCATTACAAATGAAGAGAACCAAATGAAGCAATGGCATGAGTACTTCAATGAAGTATATAATGTAGGCGTTACTCCTAATCTACCTCTAGGAGTAAATGATCAGGAACAAAGAAATGAAACTCGAAATGAAATAAATGGTGAACAAGAAATCCAAGATCAAGCCCCAACAGAGAGATAAAAGAAGCCCTAAAAACACTGAAACGTGGTAAAGCCCCAGGTATGGACAATATAACTACTGAAGTCCTTGTAAATGATATAAATACTATCATTAAGATCCTCTACCACTTTTTTAAGTAAGTATAGAAGAAGAAAAAGGTCCCTACAGAATGGTAAGAAGGACTACTAATAAAATTACCAAGAAAGGAAACCTCACAGACTGCAACAATTGGAGAGGGATCACGTTATTATCTGTTCCATGCAAGATATAGCCCAAAATACTATTTAATAGAATAAAGAAAATTGAAAAAAACATAGGCCGAGAGCAAGCTTAGTTTCGTCCAGAGAAATCATGTATTGACCAGGTTAACACCATGAGGATAATTATTGAACAGAGTGTAGAATGGAGAAGGCGGATATATGTCGTCTTTCTTGATTTCCAGAAGACATTTGATTCGTTAAATGGAAATTGTATCTGGACAGTATTAAGGAAACATAAGATACCTGAAGTATTCATTGAACATATAAAATAACTATACGATGATTTTGGATGTTACCTAATGCACGGAGGGAGAATATCAGATAAAATAGAAGTAAAACAAGGAGTGAAACAGGGCTGCGTCCTATCGCCTCTCGTATTTATTACAGTGCTGGATCATGAGATGGAAAGAGTAACAACAAAGGAAAAAAGAGGTATCAGATGGGGTTTGACGGAAACTCTGGAAGACCTAGAGTATGCGGACGACATATGTCTTCTCTCTGAAAATTCTATGAACATGAAATCAAAGCCTAATGATATATGTGAGGAAGCAAAGAAAGCGGGGCTGTTAATTAATTGTAGTAAAACGAAATCTTTAAGAATAAATGCAGATTTTCAAGACACCTTTCAAATTAATCAGGAAGAAGTAGAATATTACCTTAAAAACAAAACTACGCATTTTCAACTCAAATGGAAAATCTGTGCTTTTATACGGACCGGAAACTTGGAAAATAACACATAAATGACGAGTATCCTAAACCGATGTCTACAAAGAATCCTAAATATTAGGTGGCCACAGTTAATAACAAACGAAGAACTGCTGAAGAAAGACAATTGCAAGCAACATCAATTGCAATGCAAATAAAACGCAGAAAGTTGAACTGGATAGGACACACTTTAAGAAAACCCCGAAATTCAATTGAGAGAGAAGCACTATGTTGGAACCCACAAGGGAGTAGAGGCCAAGGTCGACCGAGAACATCATGGAGAAGAACAGTGGAAGGAGAGATAAGGGAGACTGGTATGAATTGGAAGCAAATCATACCTATTGCAGAAAATAGAGTAAGATGGAGATCCTTTGCCAAGGCCCTATGCTCCGAAAGGAACTAGAGGAACAAGAAGAAGAAGATACGTATGCATACGGGAAAGTAAAAAAGGCTAAATTCGGAAATGTTATTTATCAAAAAATAAAATTCTGTTTTAAATTATCAAAAAGATTCCTCCAATTTAAACAATATTTTGTGACAAGATAAGTAATGTTCTATAATATTTTCAAGTCCCGTATACTTGCTCAGTGTCTAATTGTACCAACCCTTCTTACTTAAATTACTTTTTTGAAAGCTCCCCATTGGTTATTTTCCTCGTATACTTACTCTTTCAATGGTTCCCCTTTCTATTTAACATACTGCAAATTCCAAACTGATGTTGGAACACCAACTTTTAGCGGTCTTACGATGTCTAGCACGTTTAACTGTATTCAAGTCTCAGATTTAAATAGATCACCTCTTATTAGGATAATTCATTGGTCCAAGTTTTTGTTAATGTTAATTCACAGATTATAACATTTGTTTATATATAACTTGCAACCTGGTGTTTACTTTTAGAATTTCAACAAGCGTTTGAAACCTCACAAGACGATAAGGAACCCGCCTCTTTTCTATTGATGTCTTTATTTAGCTACTATAATTTTAGTAACATACTGATGTAAATTAGATGTGTAACTGTTTATTTCTGTTTAATGTATTGTTTTTAAACATAGTCTTTGTAGAAACTGAAAAGGACCTGGCAAATGAGGTCGAAACGTTTTTAAAATATACATATTTGTTACCTGACTGGAATCATCTTTTTTTTATTTGAATGTAATTCGGAAGAATTCTGTGAACGCAAAGCACGTATAAATTATCCCATGAAAGGTGTGTGCTTTCAAAGTGGAGTATAATCCTTCCAAACCGGTTGTAGTGGTGATAGGGGGAAGGAGAAAGGAATTTGGTCGCTGCCTGGCGAGAGAGGGCGGCGACTGATGGCGGAGGGGGCGGGCTGGTGTAGTCGGGGGCGGGATCAGGCCGCCGCGCCTGCCCGTGGACAACGAGGGGAACCCACGAAACCCGTCGCGGAAGTTAAGCCTGCGATCCGGCAGCGTTGCGCAACTCTCTGGACCGGAAATGTCGGTGTCATTTGGGTGAACTCAGACTACCTCACACCACTGCCACGGTAGCCGTCGTCATTCCACGTGCGTCCCCGCCCCCATCATCATCCACGTCGTCACCCAAGCTGACACTCTCGCCGTCACCCTCACCGTCTCCCTCGCCCCGTCCACGTCCCGCCTCGTCGCCGTCCCCACCCCGTCCTCCATCCCCGCTCACGCCCCCGTCACCGCCCCCGCCCCCGCCCCCGTCCCCATCCCCGTCGCCGTCTCCAGCCCCGTTCCCCTTCCCCACCCCGTCCACCTCCCCTGTCCCCGTTCCCTTTCCCCTACCCCTTCCTCACCCCGTCCCACCCTATCCCCTCCCACATCCTTCTCCCCGCCCTCACATTCATCCGGGTCTTGCTCTTCTCGCCATTACCACCGCCTCCGCCCCTGCCAGGGGCAAGCCTCTTGTTCCGCCACCGTGCTCACCCGCTCAGCCATCGCCTCCGCAGCCGCTGCTAGTGGCCACTTTCTACTGTCTCCGTGATACTTGTCCGCGCCTGAGCGTGGGCGCCATGTAATTCGGCTGCCATTGGCCGGAGAGCCGAAAGCTCGGGGGCCAATCAAACCGGCCTGCCGGGCGAGAATCATGTGTGTTGGCCGAAACGGGTGTGGCACACGCCACATGTCTGGTGACTCAAGCCATCGTAAGGTTGGTTATCAGCGTTTGAAATGAAAAAATATTATAGTAGGTTTTAATGCGCTAACTTTTTCTCTGTTCTGTAATCACCAGCATTACAAGTTCTGGGTAGTGAAGGCTGCCATTTATTCAAAACACCTACCAGTGGCAGCTGCTGCCCACCAAAAATGGGGTTGCAGTTCAATCGAATATTGGGAATGTAATTTTCCCATTTCAAAACACTAATGTATAATGAAACGTAACTAACGTAAACTAATGAAAACGAAGTTAATAAAAATGTTTATTCAAACATTACGAACCTAATTTTATACGTCAGGTACGCACACCAACAGTTCACGTGGTTCGGGCTTTGATTTCTAATAGATCACTCGTTTTGTATTATTTCATTGAGACAATTGCAGGCAATAAACAATAATTCATACGAAATAAAAAGGGACTAGGTTTCCAAAACAAGGCAATCGCATACTAGAACGTTGCAACAAGCACTATTGTTTGGATACATTTTATATTAATTCGTTCCATGATTTTTGTTGTTATTGATGCTAATGTTGATGATGACAATGAAATAAAATTTATTTTATTTCGAAAATTTCACTAACCTAGTGCCGGATGCGATTATGGAAGATAAGTATTTTTTCACAGATTTATACTCTCTTAGAATGACTTTACTTCTTCAAGCGATATCCAAGAATTTGTTTTCAAAATATGAAGTGCGTTCTTCTAAATTGAGATGATTTTTAGGTCCCAGTTCAGAAACGGCGGTCAACTTTTTCATAAAAGAAACTCGAGATTTTAACGGAAATACATGTTTCTGGATTCCCTAATACCAAAATAGTGATTGTTTTCAAAACGTCCGTCCGTCCATCTTTTAGTGTGTCTGTCCGTCAGTCTGTAAATACCACTAGCGTCTAAATCATAAGTACGATTTCTTGCAAAATGGATATACGTCAGTCGATCTGGTTTCACTCTAAGCGCCATGATTTTGAAAATCATTCTTCAAAATTTGGGGGTATTTACATGAAGCCCCCAGACATTTTCATAATTTTCTAAAAAACTCCTCCAAATTTTTTGTTAATTGAGATAAATATAGTGATAAAGGTGGCATATCTCTGATTTCGAAGGTTAATTATGAATTTTCGAAAATTGCCAAAGTTTGAATTTTTTCGGCGTCTTCCGTCAACTACAAAATTAAAGATAGAGATTTTTTCCTTCAGATAAAATTTATTCTTCGTAGTGAGTTCTTACATGAAGATCGTTTACATTGTTTTAAAAAGTTAGATTTCGCGCAATATTGCGCGCAATATGTGCAATTTTAAAAAAATGACAAGAACAAGATTTTCTCAAAAAGAGCTTCAGTTTCATTTCATTTTTGGTAAAGATAGTGCTAAATGCACTCTATGAGATGACATTATCATCAGTATGCTCTTTTCTTTTGTTTTTTTTCTTCAAAAATTACAAACATTTTATTTTTTTACTTGTCTCTCGCGTCGTTAATATTTACATCAGCGGCGATTTGTTCACACTATTATACTCATGATTACATGTGCTTTAAATAATGTCATTTAAAGTGGAACTTTTTCTGTGGGAACTAGCTCAAAAGTCCGCATTTTCAGAATCGCTCAAACGCCATTTTCTCATAAATATTTTTGTTTTTTAAAACACACAAATATAACACACTTTTTTGAAAGATCTCTAACGCCGATTAATATGCACACTTCGAGCAATTTGTAAACAATATTGCATTTTCGTAAAAAGACTCCAAATGTTTCAAACGAAACTGTCATTTATGAGGAGGTTTTACTGTTCTTTAGTATTCTTAAAGAAATATTTACGGTTTCCAATTTGGAAACCGAAAAATTAATAAAATGTCAAAGAATGTACTTTGGGCGGCGATGGATGGCAGCTGGCAAGAGTATGTGGCAAATCCGAATAGCTAGCCGGGACCAAAGGAAATAGAAAACTAATACGGGAAAGTCTGTGCCATTCTGTAGCACCACTAGTTTCTCTTCGATTTGCTCGTGTTGTTGCGAGTCCCTTGAGTTCATAGCATCCGGTCGTTAAACGACAGAACTTCATCTGGGAGGATCCCACCGATGTGTTTCTGCTATGTCACCCCGCGCCAATCAGAGGAACTCGTTAGACGGCACTCGTAAATACTGTTGTCATTTGCAATGTTATGAATGTTTAAAGAATCATAGCAATGTGCTGCTGACATTGGAATTTTGCTGTGGAAACTTGTTGTGGTGATGTAATTATTTTTAAAAATGCTTAATTATCATTAAAGTTTCCATTTCGGGAACTCTTTGAAAATAAACTTCCTTTATATCCGAAAACGATGAGCCATAAAGAAGAATCATTACTTGATCTGTAATTTCACCAACGTAGTTGCACAGCTGTTCTCAAGAACCCTAAAGAAATTGTATCTTAGAAAAATGACTAATTTTGTACGGCAATGTTTTATTAGGAGAAAACACGTTAATAACATATAATAATCTATGCATGTGGTAGTAGTATTGAACTACAAAATGCGCTTAAAATAAAATTAAATTGTAATGGCAATCTGAAATTAAATTTAAAGGTTATCATCAAATAAAAATATAAAGAAAAAGTAAAAATATTATTTTCATAAGTCAATTAGTAAATAGAGCAACCGCCTTTGGATGTCTTAACTGTAACCCAGTTTTCGTGCGTTATGATGAAAATATCTGAAAAATCATTCCTCGTCTAGATTCCATTCATGTGTTTAGTTTGGTGGGCATATCTGAGTCTATACATTAAACGTATAAAAAATGCCCCACGAAAGGAGCGTGAAAGAAAACGTAGTTCGTTTGCATGCTATTTTACAGCGACATTAACATAGCATGTTTAATTTCCATTCACATGGCGATAGCCTCCATTTGCATGTTAAAGTGAGTGGGACGCAAATCAACACATCTCTCCTTTGGGCACTGCCGCTCCTGCTTGCAAAACCGCTCAATCAGTGTCTTATATTACTCTAGTTCACCATTTTCTTTCTCGTCACTTCTATTTCTGATAGCCCTCGTCACAGGTTTATTTATTTAATTCCACTTTCTTAAATCCCTTATTAAATAATAAGGGATGTCTGACACTTCTCATACATCGCATTAAATTGTCAAGTTTTTCACTTTTGAGAATAGAACAGGAGCTTCAATTTTATGAATTATTACACAATCAATTTTATTGCTTTAGACTTTCGTATTTTTCCTAAATGTTGATACGTGGTCTGTTTTCTTAGTATTCACCAACATTTGTAGGGTGCATTTCATCTCTTTTTTTTCAGGAGTCTATCTACAATCTGCCAATCTTTATCCGCAGAGATATTCCCTCCATTCACTTTTTATTACTTACTAGCTGGTTCCCGGCGCGTTGCTGCCGAAGAAGAAATAATTGAGAAAATATTCCTCTCCCCCATCTCTTTTTTCCCCACTCTCTTTTTTCTCCTCTCTCGCTCCCCCTCTGTCTTTTCCTCCTCTCTCATTTTCCCCACTCTCTCCCTCTCTCTCTTTTCAATCTGTCTCTCTTTTTGCATCTGACTTTTTCCATCTGTGTCTCTTTACCCCCTCTGTGTCTCTTTTCTCTCTCTGTGTCCCTTCTTACCCTCTGTGTCTCTTCCCCTCCGTGTCTCTTCCCCTCCGTGTCTCTTCTTCCCTTCTGTCTCTTCTTCCCCTGTGTCTTAGTTCCCCCACTCTTGGACTCTCTTTTCCCGCTCTGTGTTCTCTCTCTTTCATTTCCCCCTTTCTATTTCCCCCTCTATCCATTTCCCTCCCTATTTTCCCTTTCTATTGTTTCTTCTCACTTTCCCTCTTTCTATTTTCCCTCTCATTTTCCATCTCTTTGTCCCTGTCTCTTTTTCCCTTTCCTATCATCAACTTGCACCGCTGCTCCTCGTGTTCTCCTCGACCTCGCCCCAAGGCACACAGCATCGCCCTGCAACAATGAAGCTCACGTGAATTGGGAATTGTGCCGTCTAGTGTAATTACAATAATTGTACTATGCCAATGTTCTTCCCGCAAGTGTAACCAATACGTTGACACATTTTTATCGCAATGGGATGCCTGGTACGGCAGCGCATTAAGCACGAACCAACAAACATTAATTTTTACTTTCCCGTATACGTACGTGTACACGGAGTGATATACGTACTATAGGGTAAGTTATGTAATGCTGCGTGAAAAAATGGCCAATTTTCGGCGGAAAAAAATTAACTGCCGGGCCGTGAAAACAAAAAAGTGGGTAAAACAAGTTGCTAAATTAAGAAAAAAAATCCCCTATCACGTGGTGTAGCCAGAAACCCTTCTTCTAGGTTCTTGATACCGAAAACCCAATTGAATAGAAAACGTCCGTCTGTCCGTCTGTGAACACTGCTAGCGCCTAAACCATACGTACGATTTCTTCCAAACTGGATATTCCCCGGTCGATCTGGTTCTAGCCAAACTTTGAGATTTTGAAAACGATTCTCCAAAATTTGGGGGTACTTTATATGAAGCCCCCCGGACATTTTCAAAATTTTCTCAAAAATAGCTCCAATTTTTTTCTTTAAATTTCTTGTATGAATAGAGTAAAATACACTTATTAACATGGCATAAGTCCGATTTTCACGGATAACTGAATTTTCGAAAATTGTGAAAGTTTGAATTTTTTCGGCGTCTTTCTCCAACTACAAAAGTGAAGACAGAGATTTTTGCTTCAACTAAAATATGTTGTACATATTAAGTGCTTTCATAAAGGTCACATAAATGTTTTTCAAAATTTCAGTAGTTTTCGTGCAATATTGCGTGCAATATGTGCAATTTTAAAAATTACAAAAACAAGATTTGGTAGGGAATAAACTTTTGGTAGGGATAGTGGTAAATGTACTATCTGATGACATAAAAGCCATATTGCTCTATAGGTTGGTATTTTCAAAAATTACAAAAATGTACATTTTTTCACATGTTTCTTACTTCGATAATATATACATTAGCGGCGATTTTTTCATATTATTATATTTATGAGTACATGTGCTTTAACCCCTTGCGGTCCTTTCACTTTTCCGTCTTCTTCGTCTGGCGGTCCGATGTCCCGCGTCACGGGACTTCCCTTTTTCCTCGTTCTGGTCCTTTGTCCCGTGGGGCGGGACCTATATTTAACTCTGTATTATTTCACTCAGGTAAATGGCACCGGTTTCCTGTACAAACTAATTATCTTCAGAAGAGATTATACAGTATTTTCCTTCATTGTAGCCAGACTTTGCCCATTTTATGTTGTTTAAAATCAGTTTGCTTAGAGGTTGCAGTTGAACTTATGGTGACATCGAGAAGTAAGTTTTCCAGATATTCGAAGCTTGAAATGTGTGAATCTGTAAATAATTCTGCGAGTTGACAGTCTTCAGGAAAGTAAGAATTTGAACACATTTTCTCGAGATATTCCGAGGAGTGTGAAGAAAATGACAGTAATGGTAACTCGGGACTTCGTTCATACAATGCAATATACAGGCGTTATTGGTAATGAGGTGAAGCTCTCCGCACCAAACATTAAGTTACAAAATTACGTATTATGAATTAGGCAAATAAATTAAAATGTTTTGTTTTTAATTATATGAAAAATAATTTGAAACCCGACTACAGTTTCTTACGCCGCGGCACGCCGGACCGGTGCAACCAGCTACCTGTGTATTTAAAGGGTCTGCAACGAGGCAAACGCTGTGTCCCGGACAGAGGACCGCAAAGGGTTAAATAATGTCAAGTACATTTTCTCGAAAACACAACTGTTGTCTGTGAAAACTAGCTCAAAATTTCGCATTTCCAGAAACGCCATTTTCTCATATATGGCTGCAATTTTTTCTTCAAACCTTTGTAACGGATAGTGCTAATTACACTCTTTAGTATAGCTTAAAGTTTATTTGGAGTAATTTTTTTGTTTTTTCAAAAATTACATAATAGTAATTTTTTTGAACGATCTCTCACATCTTTAATATGCACATTACCAGCAATTTGTAAATATTATTATATGTGTGAGTGTAAGTGCTTCAAATAACTTCAAATAAAGTATTTTAAAAACTCAAACATTTTCTGTGAAAATGAGCTTCAAATTTCGCATTTTTAGTAGCGCTAAAACGCAATTTTTTAAAACGGCACATAATTTTTAAAAGAAATTTGCCATTTATGACTAGGTTTTTGTGTGCTTTAATATTCTAAAATTAATGTTTCCGTTCCACCAATAGGAAACCGAAAAATTTATCACCATCTTGAGTCTCCGAATGCCAGCCGGCAGGCCTTGCGAATCCAGGTGGCGTTGCTTAGAGCTTGTTCCGGCGGGGGCGGTGTCCCGCTGATGAAATACTTGGTTGGGGAAAATCCCGGTAGCCGACGATAAGTCGGCGCCGAATCTCACCATCTACTGAGGGAAAATCACCGCCACATCCCGCGAATAAAACATGTACTACACTTACGGAAGTAATTTCCTTAGACGTTGACGCGCCCGGAATCACAAATCGATAACTATATTTTTTGTTAGCCAGAGGAAAACAAAGTTTTAGTACAATGAGGGGTGACTTATTTTCTATATAGTTTTGGCTGGTTTTTACACACATAATGTAGTTCTATGTAGTCATTTGTTGAACATTTCGATCGTAATGTTTATTTTTACGAGACATTCTATGACCTTTGGTGTGGATTTATGAAATGTGGGTTAGCATCACCATCCCTTGACCCCTTCAATTTTTTGTGACGAATTGAAAAAGGGAACGGTTAATGACAATTCTACAGGTCTGCAAGAAACCTTCTTTCAGCTGCATGGGTAATTTTTGCCGAATTATATGTGTTAAAGGTCACAGGTTCTAACTAGTGGTTCTATAGAATGGCACAGACTTTCCCATATTACCTTCCTTTTTCGTTTGGTCTCTTATAGCTATTCGAATTTGCCACTATTCTTCGTAGCTGCCATCTATCACCGCCCAAACCACATTTTGTTGACATTTTATTACTTTTTCGGTTTCCTAATAGTAGAACGGAAATATTATTTTAAGAATGCAAAGAACAGTATGACGTCCTAAATGGCAATATTCGTTGAAAAATTTGGAACCATTTTTAAGAAAATGACGTTTCAAGGCTACTATAAATGTGTAATTTGAAGCTCGTTTTCATAGAAAATGTTTGCGTTTTCGAAAAATGTCATTTAAAGCCATTTGAAGCACATTAAGTCACAAATACAATAGTGTTTACAAATTGTTGGAAATGTGCATATTAACGGTATGAGAGATCTTTAAAAAAATTACATTTGTGTGATTTCTGAAAAAATGAAAAAATACCCCAAAGTGATATTTACTTGATATTAAAAAGTGCAAATAGCACTATCCGTTCGAAAAGTTTGAAGAAAAAATTTGCAGTCATTTATGAGAAAAAGGCGTTTGAGCATTTTTGGTAATGCGGAATTTTGAACTAGTTTTCACAGAATATTGAGTTTACGAGGAACTTTATAGGACATTATTTAGAGCACATGTACTAATTAATATAATATTGTGAACAAATCGCCGCTAATAAAAATATTACTGACGTATGGGACAAGTAAAAAAATTACATTTTTGTAATATTTTCAAAAACAAAAGAATAGAGCATAATAGTCTTTATCACTGGCGGAAAGAGGCCGAAAACAATTCAAAATTTTGCAATTTTCGAAAATTCAGAGTTAACCGTAAAAATCGAACCAATGCCACCTTAATAAGAATATATTTCACTCTATTCTTTCAAGAAATTAAAAGAAACTATTTGGAGCTGTTTTTGAGAAAATTGTGAAAATATTCGGGGGGCTTCATGTAACGAACCCCCAAATTTTGAGGAAAGTGTTTCAAAATCGCGGCGCCTAGTGTGGAAGCATATGGACAGAGGAATATCGATTTTGGAATAAATCCTACGTATGATTTAGGCGTTAGTATTTTTCACAGACTGACACACTGTCGGACGGACAGAGAAACAGATGGACAGATAGAAGGACGGACGGACGTTTTGAAAAGAACCACTTTTTCGGTATCAAGGGACCCCAAAACATGTATATCCATCGAAATCGATTTTCCGCAGCATTAAATAACTTTCCCTACACTACGTATATTACTCTGTATGTACGTGCGTATACGAGAAAGTAAAAATTAATAAATGCATTTGTTTTGACAGTGAACTAAATATATATTTTTTTACAAGTAGTCAAAAATTGTTTCATATATTTATACATTATTTTAGGTTTCCTCTTTCTTCTTGTCAAACATTTTCTTTTTCCTTTGATGCTTCTCCGAATTCATTTCCGGTTTCCTTCTTTGATTTCTCGAGTGAGCATCTGATAGTAGCCAGCTAACAAGTTGACATCCCATTTTCCTTGGAAACGTTTCTCAAAATCACGGGCATCCTGGTGAAATCTTTCACCCTGTTCTTCACTATCAGCTCCCAAATTTCAGGAAAATAGTCAACATGGAAGTGTAAGAAATTAACTTTTAAGCTCATGTTACATCCTTGAGCATCATATGCTTCCAGCATACGTGGTTTTGTAGTCAAGGTCCTTAGTATTCCCCAAGCACTTGTGAACTACATTCTTGAGTCTCACGCTTCTTTTTGCTCGCCTCCCATTGTTTCCATATAGAGGGGATCCATTAGAAGTTTTCTTATGACTGGGCCAATGAAAACACCCTCTTTTGACTTTGCTTAAGAAAGTTTCGGGAACTTGGAACACAAACATCTGAAACAATGCGTATCTCATTGCAGTGAGACAAAATGCTTTATAAGCCCCAATTTAATATGGAGAGATGATAATAATACTTGTTCTGGGGGGAACTAAGGTCATATTAATGACGTTTTTCACGCTGGGGGTTAAATTGTCCCGAGATATCTAATCTGTTTTTGTCCAGAGCAGCTGGACAAAATAACTATAAAAGAAAGCTAGAATATTTTGTATAACCTCCTTGCTGACCCAACAGCAGTTTGTTTTGGTTAGTATTTTCAAATCTCCACAATCCATCAATTGATCTACTTGATATCTATTTTTCTCAAGAATCGTAGCCAAGTCGTTATAGTTTTATTTCTTATGAACCGAGCGTTCAATAAGAAGAGATACAAATCTATTTTCTTTACGCATCAAGACTGCTTTGAGGCTAGCTTTTGATGAACCAATGGTTATGCGCCATTCTGATTAATCATATTCTATTTCAATATACTTTATGACCTCACGAACATCATTATAATAAACCAGATTTCTCTCTTTGGAAAAAACTGAGTAAATTCTCTCTCTGGATGCCTGTACTACGAACATGAAGTCCCTGATGATAGCAGGTTGTTTTGTCTTTTAGCTTTGATCGTAGTAATTTGGCTGAATGTTTTGAAAGATTCAAGTCTCTCACTAGGTCGTTGTGCCTACTCTGAGAAAGGCGAAGTTCTTCGTCAACATCAAAATATGAACTATATTCTTTCTGGGAAGCTAATGCGTCCTCCGACTCACTCAGGTTGTCATCTAAATTAGAAGATGGCTGTGGAATTGGTATTTCAGAACCATGTGACACTAAACGAATAAGCGAGTCAAGGTTAGGGTAAGTCGTCCCCCTCTTCCTCTCCCCACTCTCCATCTTCCTCCTCTCTTTCCTCCTCGTCATCCTTCTCTTTTTCCTCGACTTTCTCCTCGTCTTCCTTCTCTTCCTCTACCTCCTCCTCTTGTTCATCCATCCTTCCCTACCATCCTCCTCCTCTTTCTCTTCTTCCTCTTTTTCCTTCTGCGCCTCTTCCCGCCCTCTTCCCCGCCTCTTTCTCTTGCCCCTGCCTTCTCCACTCCCCACTGCAACTTGACCGCCCTAAGGCACGGCCGCCCCTCGCCACGTTGACCTCTTCGGCCTGATGCATGGCCGTCTCCGATCGCCGATATGGAAGCGCTCCTCGCTCATTCTGTGATTTTATCGCCTAACTGCGCAATTGTTTTCGTTTTCTATTTGTGCCACCTCCGACCGCCGCCCCGCCCCGCACTACGCTGCACGGTGGGTCGAAACCACTCCAGTAGCGCGAATTACATGTTTTCTGATAGTGGAGTAAATAGTACTACAAGCAATGTTTAAACAATCTTATTTAATTTTTAAACGGTCAAATGTTGTAACATCAACTGATTTACTGTTTGGCTGAGGAAATTTTGAAGAGATATTGTAAAAGTCCGATGACGTTACTAAGCTATTGTCAAAGAGAAAATGTACCTCTTTCTGATTCAAATTACGAAACAATCAAATTGATGAATCGAATTGATTGAAATTAGATGCGTTACGGCTAATGTCCTTATCTGTCTGACTGCTTGGCTGCCTAGTGGCTCCCTGCCTGGTGCCTCTCTGCATATATGTATCTATGTCACTCTCTGTGCCAGTCTGTGCGTGTCTCTGCGTCAGATTTTTCGCCAGTATCTGCGACATTTTCTGCGTCTACGTCTGTGTTGGTCTCTTCATCCGTCTCTGCGTCCGTCTCTGCGTCCGTCTCTGCGTCCGTCTCCGCGTCCGTCTCTGCGTCCGTCTCTACTTCTATCTCTGCGTCCGACTCTCTCTCTCTCTCTCTCTCTCTCTCTCTCTCTCCGTAAGCGGAACAATAGGAAGCAGAATAGTAAATTTAAAAGCGAAAAAATAAACAAAACGTTGATGTTATTTATTTGTTGTATTTTATAAATAAGTTCTGTTTTAGCCGGTTCATATTTTAAAATGAAGATGACCATGTTTTCCATTACAACCGTAGATGTCAAGTTTTAACTTTGTTTTAAAGTATACGTGAAAATTAGACATTAGTTCCCTTTTATGTTTATTAATAATAAAGTATAAGTAATTATTTTAAATCATTGTTAATACTGGATTAAAATAACTTCAAAATAATATGATTACTACTTCGCACAATGTACCCACAATGTGGAAATGAATCCTATTTTCCAAAGGTTTCTACTTTTTGAAAAAATACTTCAAATTAAATTAAAAAGTTGAAATTGTTGCTAAAGTTTAGAATGATAGCGATCTATCATGTATGCAATTTTAAGAATTTTATCCGCCCTCCCAACAAAAATATTACAGTTCAAAATTTGGAAAAAATTCAAATTCCAATTTTGAAGTGGTACGCTATATTCCAATGATATTTTACAAAAATGAATATACTGTTGTGTATATAAAAGCACAGAAAAATTATGGCTGTGATTCTCTTCCTTCTTTGAGAAATTACTCTCTGAAAATCGAATTTCATTCGTTCGCGTTCCATAGATTTGACCGCAAATATATCCCGAATAAAAATATAGAAGATGAATAATCATTTCAATTTGCAGGTATGAGTATACTGAATCGAATGCTTGTAATTCTTGAATGATAGAACCACCCAGAGCAGAGTAATTTCGAAAAGAATAAATGTCTTCAAACGCGAAAAATGACGCACGGCGTAAAACAAAAATTATCGCCATTTCTAAACCAGGTACAATAAAAAAAGTTAAAGATGTTGTTGAACTGCCAAAACAGAGGAAAATATTTGTTCAAAATATTAATTTTTTCGAGATGGTCAAGCAACCAGTGCTGGACCACTTAAAATGCATTGACTCTAAGACAAATACAATTCTTGATACTCGAAACAACAAGACATAAGGAAGAAACCTGTAATTCTGTAGTTCCTCATCCGTAATTTCATCAGCCTAATTGCACAGCTGTTCTCAAAAATTTTAAAATAATTGTATCTTTGAACTAGTGGTGCTACAGAAAGGCACAGACTTTCCCGTATTAGTTTTCTATTTCCTTTGGTTTCGTCTAGCAATTCACACTTGCTACATATTCTGTGCCAGCTGAAATCTATCGCCGCCCAAAGTACATTTTTTGCCCTTTTCCGTTCCCGAATAGAAGAAAAAATATTATTTTAATAATACTAAATAACTGTAAAACTTTCTAAATGGAAAATTTTCTTTGAAACATTTGGAGCCCTTTTTAAGTAAATGGCGTTTCAATACTACTGTAAATTCGAAATTTGAAGCTCTTATTCATAGAAAATGTATGAATTTTCGAAAAAACATCTTTGGAACTCATTTGAAGTGCATGAAATAAACACTAAAGTGTTTACACGTTGCTGGGAATAGAGCATATTAACGGTGGGAGTAATCATTAAAAAATCACAATTGTGTAAATGTAAAAAAACACAAAATCAACTTTCCGTCATATTAAAGAGTGCAATTAGCTTTATTACGAGAAAATGGCGTTTGAACATTTATGAAAATGCGGAATTTTGAGATAGTATTCACAGAAAATGGTTGAGTTTTCGAGAAAATTTACTTGACACTATTTAAAGCACATGTACTAATAAATATAACTAGTGGTACTACAGAATAGCACACACTTTCCCGTATTAGATTTCTATTCCCTTTCGTCTCCGCTAGCTGTTCGGACTTGACACATTCTCTTGCCAGCTGCCATCAATCGCAGCCCAAAGTACATATTATTTTGACATTTTATTAATTTTTCGGCTTACTAATAGTAGAACGGAAATATTATTTTAAAAATATTAAAAAAAACAGTAATATATCGCCCCTAATGGCAATTTGCTTTGAAACATTTAGAGCTGTTTTTAAGAAAATGTCGTTAAAGTGCTACTGTAAATATGTAATTTGAAGCTTGTTTTCATAGAAAATGTTTGAGTCTTTTGAAGCACTTTAACTCACAAATACAATAGTGTTTACAAATTGCTGGTAATGTGCATATTAACTGCATGAGAGATCATTAAAAAAATTACATTTGTGTAATTTTTGTTGAAACGAAAAAATACGTCAAAATGAACCTTACGTCATACCCAAGAGTGCAATTAGCACTACCTCTTCGAAAGGTTTGAAACAATAATTTAGAGCCAATTTTTGAAAAAATGGCGTTTGAGCGTTTCTGAAAATGCCAAATGTTGAGCTAGTTTTCACAGTAAACGGTTGAGTTTTCCAGAAACTTTATTTGACATTATTTAAAAGACATGTACTCATTAATATAATAACGCTAACAAATCACCGCTAATGTAAATATTAACGACGTGAAACATAAGTAAAACTACTAAATAGAATATTAAAGTACACAAAAATCTCGTACTGAAGGGCAATTTTCTTTGAAAAATTTGGAGCCGTATTTAAGAAAATAGCGTTTAAGCTCTTTTCCACAGACAATTTTTTAGCTTTCGTAAAACATCATTAGAACTCTTTTGAAGAACATCAACTCACAAATACAAAACTGTTTACAAATTTCTGGAAACGTGCATATTAATGGTGTGAGAGATATTTCAAAACATTACATTTGTGTAATTTTTTTTAAAACAAAAGAAAACTCCAAATTGAACTTTACGTTGCATCAAACACTGCAATTAGCACTATCAGTTCGAAAAGTTAAAAAAAAAAATTAGAACCCATTTTTGAGAAAATGGCGTTTGAGCGTTTCTGAAAATGCAAAATTGTGAGCTACTTTTCACAAACAACGGTTGAGTTTTAGACAAACTTTACTTGACATTATTTACAGCACATGTACTCATAAATATAATAATGTAAACAAATCGCCGCTAATGTAAATATTAACGACGTGAGAGACAAGTCAAAAATATTAATATAAAAATTATTTTGTAATTTTGAAGAAACAAAATAATAGATGCAAAAAGAAAAGAATAGGCGTTTATGTCATCTCATAGAGTACATTAAGCACTATTTTTATCAAACGTTTAAAAAAATCTGGAACAGTTTTTGAGAAAATCTTGTTTTTGTATTTTTTTAAATTGCACATATTGCAAACCATGTTGCGCGAAAACTACTAAAATTTTCAAAACAGTGTACATGACTATAAACAAAGAACAAATTTCATTTGAAGGAAAAATCTCTATCTTCAATTTTGTAGTTAAAGGAAGAGGTCGAAAACAATTCAAATTTTGCAATTTTCAAAAATTCAGAGTTATCCGTGAAATTAGGATCTAAACCACATCAATAAGTGTATTTTACTCATTTCTTACAAGAAATTTGAAGAAAAAATTTGGAGCCGTTTTTGAGAAATGTTGAAAAATATCCGAGGGGCTTCATGGACAAATTGTAAACAATATTGTATTTGTGCGTTGATATTCTTCAAAAGAGTTCTAATGATGTTTTACGAAAACTGAAAAAACTGTGTGTAAAAAAAGAGCATTTACAGTAGCACTTAAACGCCATTTTCTTGAAAAAGGCTCATAAGTTTTCAAAGAAAATTGCCATTTAGAACGAGATTTTACTTTTCTTTAATATTCTAAAATTAATATTCTACCATTAGGAAACAAAAAAAAATGTCAAAAATGTCAAAAAATTTACTTTGGGCGGCGATGGATGGCAGCTGGCACGTGGATGTGACAATTCTGAATAGCTAGCCCAGACCCAAGGAAATAGCAAACTAATACTGGTAAGACTTTGCCATTCTGTAGTACCACTAGTTATATTCTAGTTATAATCTGATTCATTGTTTTCAAAAAGTTGTGCATTTTAAGATAACTGCCAGGAGTGGAACCCGTTTTTTTTCGCGCTCTTGTGTTTCCTGGCATTTGGGAGCATTGTACCTTGCGAAGCGCAGCGATGGAACGGGCAGTCAGTCGCTTTAGGGCAAACTGACAGGGTTGCTCACCGCGGAAGAAATTCGAGATTTACGACGCCTCTCGAGAACTCTAAGCTTGATTCCGATTTGTTCATTTCCATAAATGGAGACCAGGTGGAAAGATGTAGATCAAAGCTCGATAAGAATTTAAGATTGGCGTGTGAGTTTATAAAAGAAAGCATCGTTCCCTTTAGCATGGATTTATGGTTCTTAAAACATTTTTACGTACATAGTTGTAGTAGAGTATGGCATGTGGTACCTATTATATTAAGTAAATGATTACATACGCCATGTAGTTGTGGAATACGTACCTTAAGAAAATAGTAATTAACTGTACATTTTATATTTTTGCTTCATTTTTTTACACCAAGTTTTCATGTCATTCATTCTTTTTACTTTCCCGTATAAATACGTACATAAGAAGTTATATACGTAGTAGGGAAATTTATATTATGCTGCACAAAAAAATGGCGAATTTTCGGCAGAAAAAAATTAGTTGCCGTGCCGTGATATCAAACAAGGGTTCTACAGAATGGCACAGACTTTCCTGTATTAGTTTTCTATTTCTTTGGGTCTGCGCTAGCTATTAGGAATTACCTCATATTTTCCTTGCCAGCTGCCGCCTATCACCGCCAAAAGTACATTTTTTTTGGTCATTTTCTTAATTTTTCGTTTTCCTAGTGGTAGAACGCAAGTATTAATTTTAGAATATTAAAGAACACAAAAACCTAGCCCTAAATAGCAATTTTCTTTAAAAATTATGTGCCGTTTTAAAGAAAATTGCGGTTTAGTGCAACTAAAAATGCGAAATTTGAAGCTCTTTTTCACAGAAAATTTTTGAGTTTTGAAAATACTTTATTTAACATTATTTTAAGCACATACACACACAAATAAAATAATCTTTACAAATTGCTGGTAACGTGCGTATTAAAGATGTGAAAAATTAAAAAACAATTACGTTTGTGTAATTTTTGAAAAAACAAAAAAAATACCACGAAATAAACTTTACGCCATATTAAAGAGTGCAAGTAGCATTATCCGATCAAAAGTTTGAACAATTTTTTTAGCCATTATGAGAGAATGGCGTTTGAGCGTTTCTGAAAATGCGGAAATTTGAGCTAGTTTTTACAGAAACCTGTTGTTTTCGAGAAACTTTACTTGACATTATTTAAAGCAGATGGACTCATAAATATAATAATGTGAACAATTCGCCACTAATGTAAATATTAAGGACTTGTCAGACAAGTCAAAAAATTTACATTTTTGCATTTGCTAGAATGAGTATGTGGAAATTCCGAATAGCCAGCCCAGACCCAAGGAAACAGAAAACTAATGCGGGAAAAACTGTGCCATTCTGTAGCACCACTAGTTTGTATTGATGATGTGTCTGAAATATTATAGACAAAGACACAGTGACGAAGAGTTCGGAACTGTTTCGAATATAGAGAAGGTTAACTGTGAACCTAATTATGTGTGTGAACTGAAGCCAACTGTGGACAATGTCACTTTTGCTTTTTATTTAAATTATGAATTGTTTTTCTTTTGGAATCAAAACTGACAATAATTAATGTAGACAGTACGTAGTGATAACTTGAATAAATAAACACGTTTCAAGTCTTTCTTTCTTTTTTTGTGGAGATCTTAATTTTATGACCGAGTTCGCTGCAATCAAATTAACTAGTTGTATTTCCACGACCCACGATAGTGTCATACGAATCTGGACGTATTGGTCCTATACTCGTCTCAAATATCAGCCGTTGCAGTCACGCTAAGCTTTTTTGACGGCCCAATGTCTTCCGGTACTTAGTGCTGGCCAGCGTTTTACAAGCTATTTTAGCGGCCCAACGGCCAAGCGGAGAACTACAGCGGCAGCGCCGCGACGCCAGGTGCGACCGCAGCGGTCGCCCACGGAATTAAGACGACTCACCACATCATAGAATCTGATGCTTGTTGCACACGAATAATGCGTACCCTTACCCGCTCTTAAGGAAGGGAAATCCAGTCCAACCACACCTGCGAAAGGCAGTGTAGGCAAAATTCGTCGTGAGAGGTCTGATCCACTCAGAGAGGTACACCTCCATGAAGGCTATAGACCCCCTGTCAATGCGCATTTGTGCTTGAACCTAATTTCTAAAAAAAAAGTAAAATGTTTAATCAGTTTGTTTACATTAACCACATAACAAATTATTTTTAAGGCACTTGCTCGTCGGCTTGAAGGGGACTTCCTCTTCAGGTAACCACCAGGAGAGATGGCACAGTGCATCAGTTGATGTCTCTGCAGTCCCTCTGACCGGGAGGTCCTAGGTTCCGACGGCGGCAGCGTTTTCGACACTAGCTTTTCAGCTAGGTCGAATTCAGTCGCTGTCTGGAGGAGAATTCTAACGACCGGCTGCTATTATCGGTAGTTTTCCGTGCTTTCTCCCATCAACACCAGACTAATGCCGAAGCAGTGCCCTAAGAAACGGACCGCGCGTGATCTTTCCTTCCCCTTCCTTGTTCTATCCTCACCTTTTACACACACACACTTACACTAACGTGCACTACACTACCACACATACCTGGAGACCGGTCGGGAGCTTAGAGCTTGTTCGGGTTGGCGAGGTGCCCCGCTGGTGGGAAATACCTTGTTGAGGGAAAATTGCGCTAGTCGACGGTAGGTCGACGCCGGATCTCGCCAGCCAGCGGGGATAAAATCGCCCCTTCTTCCCAAGGAAAACGCACACTAAACTTACGGGACTAATGACCACAGTAATCGACGCGCTCAGAATCACGAACAATCAATCAATCCCATCAGGTATCTCATCTCAGCAGGGACAAACTCTTGAGTCCCGACAGGTCTCTCGACGTGTGTGGTCTTGCACTTACAAGCTCTGCACTATCGGACATGCCGGGAGACTGGTCGGGTGCTTAGAGCTTGTCACGGCCGGGGCGTGCCCACGGTGGGAGACACGTGGTTGGGGAATATCCCGTTAAATGGCAGGTAGGTCGGTGACGGATTTCATCATCCAATGAGAGAAGATTACCTCTATCTGTCGAGGCAAAAATGCACTATACTTACGTGAATAATGGACTTATAGTTGACGCGGCCGGAATCACTAAACTACCAATTGTGGTAATGTACCCCGTGTAAGCGTAAGGAAGGGGGATAGAGGATTTGAAAGGACTGTTTGAGTCTCACTAAATGCAAATGCAACACCTGAATCCTCCAAATGTATTAGTTGAACCACTCCTTTTCCATAAACGCAAACATACCAGAATAAGAAAGGCAAGTAAGTGTTCGAGTGTTTGCAATCGTTTACACATCTGCCTTGGGCACGCGTCACACAGAAGCGTTTTCTTGGAGAAAGTCTCTCTACCACTTTTTACTGGCCCAGAAAACCCCAGAGCCGACGGCGAAAGGAACGTTCAATAGATCGAGATTCTCTCATCACGAAATGGCTTTTCGATCAATCGCCTTAAGGAATAATGACCGAGAATTGTGTAGACAAATTTAGTTTTATTGCCTCGTAAACTGACACGCGTTCCCGGAACATCCTTAATTAACACTTTCCAACAGCGTTAAACTTTTTGCATGCGAAAGTGTCATTCAAGAAACTTGTATGTGAGGCACAAAGGAATAGAGACTAATTTGAAATATAGCAGTTTATATATGGTATTCCATACGAAGTACTGTTTTACATATTGTAATTAATATATTTTTGAGTGCACTCTAAAAGAACTCCGTAGAACTATATATTTTAGAATGCTTCACTGCAAACACACGCCTTTTCCTGTGAGCCCAATTGATATTCCCCAAGACAAAATATGTGATTAGTGCAATTGTAAACACGCAGCTTTTGGAGTCGTTGCTCGTAGGGTTTATGACAGCATGTTTTAGTGTTGTAAGAAATGGAATAGTTAGTTTATAGTTAGGAATCAAGAAGCTTTGGTGTTTTTCATGCATATTTAATGTACTACTTATTTCGCGCGCATTTTGTACATATTTTCATTCTCTCTTTGTAAAGAATAAGTCTATTTTTTGGAAAACAAAAGTCTCTAAAATACCTTCACACAGCGAGTTAAAGTAAATTCGAAATACGATGGGTTCTTTTAAAAGGAATACATGAATCTCGTGTATTTCGTGTTGAAGTCGAGCAGACTGACCTCGACCAGCTTCCGAAAATAGTAATCTGTTGAGAAAGTGTTCACAATAATAATAAGACAGGTTATTTGTGCTATTTGTTTTGTTTCCAAGAAGCATTGTTTTCAACTCGTAAATCATTCATATTTCAACATAAAGGTTACAAGTGTATATTTCAACATGAGGGTTATAAATGCTCACGAGTTATAATTTTTGGCAAAAGAAATCTACATAACTCCTAGCTCTTTTATTTCGGCATGACGTTCATCAAAGGAGTTTCAACAATGGATTTGTAATCGTTCTTTAAAAATATAGTTTCTATGCCCTATCTTTTAATTGTCCACATGATGAGTTAAATTTTTTGCAGGTGTCATGAAACCCTCGTAAAAAATTAGATGTGTTTAATGCCATCCGAAATTATTGAAAATTGACTTCATTTGCCACCAAAAGAAATGAGTACATAGTTGTTTTTTGCTTTCCCGTATACGTACGTAAGTATAGGGAAATATATGTAATGCTGACCAAAAACGGCAGATTTTCGGCAGAAAAACTCTTATTACAGGCCCTGGTAACGAAAATTAAATTAATCCAGTTGCTAAATTAAGAAAAAAATCTCCTAACACATGGTGCAGCCGGAATCCCTGTTTGGGAGTCCTTGATACCGAAAAACCAATTGAAAGCTAAAAGTCTGTTCGTCTGTCTGTGAACAATGCTAGCAACTAAATTGTTCATCCGATTTTCTCCAAAATTGATATTCCCCGATCGATCTCAGTGATCTCGTGGCTCCATGAATTGGAAACCGATATTTTAGTTTTGGGGGTACTTTACCTGAAGACCCTGGGACATTTTCAGAAATTTCAAAGAGTGTTTCCAACAATTTTGACTAAATTTTGTTGTTGGAGAGTCTGAACGTCATTTAAGAGAATGGCGTAGGTCTTTCGAAAATTGAAGAAATTGAAAATGTTTCCGGCATTTTCATACAACTACAATTATTAAGATACAATGTTTTTTACTTTCCCGTATACGTACGTATATACGGAGTAATATAACTAGTATAGATAAAGTTATGTAAAGCTGCGCGAAAAAATGGTGAACTTTCGGCTGAAAAAATTAATTGCAGGTCAATGATAACGAAAAAGTTGATAAATCCAGTTGCTACATTAAGAAAAACTAGTGGTGCTAATGAATGGCACAGACTTTCCCTTATTAGTTTTCTATTTTCTCTTTCATCTGCGCTAGCTATTCGGAATTGCCACATCAAATTCTAGCTGCCATTTATCGCCCAAAATACATTTTTTTTGATATTTTCTTAATTTTATGGTTTCCTAATGGTAGAACGGAAATATTCATTTTAGAATATTAAAGAACACAAAAACTTAGTCCTAAATGGCAATATTTTCTTTAAAAAATGTTGTGCTGTTTTAAAAAAAACGGCGTTTTAGTAACGCGTTTTAAATACGCGAAATTTGAAGCTATTTTTCACAGATAATTTTTGACTTTTCGATACTTCTATTTCGAATACTTCATTTGAAGTTATTTAAAGCAATTACACTCGCAAGTATAATTATGTTCACAAATTGCTGGTAATGTGCATATTAAAGATGTGAGAGATCTTTCAAAAAAATTACATTTGTATAATTTTTGAAAAAACAAAAAAATACCTCAAAATAAACTTCACGTCATATTAAAGAGTGTAATTAGCACTATCCATTACAAAAGTTTGAAGAAACCATTTGAAACCTTAATGAGAAAAAGGCGTTTGAGCGTTTCTGAAAATGCGGAAGTTTGAGCTACTTTTCACAGAAAACGGTTGTTTTCGAGAAACATTACTTGACTTTATTTAATGCACACGTACTTGTAAATATAATAATGTGAAAAAAATCGCCGCTAGTGTGTGACGACGTGAGAGAAGTCACAAATGTACACAATTTTTTTTTAATTTTTGAAAAATCCAAAAGAATAGAGCAATATGGCGTTTTGTCATCTCATAAAAAACGTTAGGTACTATACCTACCAAAAGTTTAAAGAAAAAAATTTGAACCGTTTTTGAGAAAATTTTGTGTTTGTAATTTTTTTTAAATTGCTCATATTGCACGCAATATTGCGCGAAAAATGCTAAATTTTTCAAAACACTGCACATGACCTTAAACAAAGAACTGATTTTTGAGAACAAATGTCTTATAAAGGAAATATCCCTATCTTCAATTTTGTAGTTGTAGAAAGACACCGAAAAAATTCAAATTTTTACAATTTTCGAAAATTCAAGAGTTATCGGTGAAAATCGGACCTATGCCACCTTAATAAGTGTATTTTACTCTATTCTTACAAGAAATTTAAAGACAAAAATTGGAGCCGTTTTTGAGAAAATTTTGAAAATGAAGGAATGCTTTGTGTAAAGTACCCCCAAATTTTGAAGAATCTTTTTCAAAATCTCAAAGCTTTGATTCAAACCAGATCGACTGGGGAATATCCTTTTGGAAGAAATCGTACCTATGCTTTTGGCGCTAGTAGTGTTCATAGACGGACGGACAGACGGACGTTTTGCTTTCAATTGTTTTTTCGGTATCATGGACCCACAAAAGAGGGATTCTGTCTACACCACGTGTTAGGGATTTTTTTCCTTAATTTAGCAACTGGTTTTATCCACATTTCCGGTACCAGTGCCCGGCAATGAATTTCTTTCCGGCGAAAATTCGCCGTTTTTTCACTCAGCATTATATATTGCGAACATTGAACCAGAGGGTTCCATCTACACATTTTGTCATTTTACAGGAGAGCAATTTGAAGTTTGCTGTTTCTGGTAGGTCATCTGTACATTTTAATTAATGCAAAAAGAGTTTTTGTTAACCAGGGGATGCTCCCAGCGAATGCTTGGCATAGGTGATAGACATCCTGTTGATCTGCAAGCCTTTGATTTCTTTATCAAAATTATACTATTCCAAGGAGCGTAAGTACTGGTTTTGAATTGCAATGTTAGCAAATCTGAACGATGAAATTGAAGCTGGGACTCTTAAGTTTAGGAGCAGCGTTGATAGTCGTAAAATGTTGAGTGGGTTTGAAAGTCATAAAATTCATTTGATGATATCTCGATCTCAGAATAAGGTTATTTTTTCATTGGATGCTAGAGCAACTCTTGAGAGGGAAACTGGTGACCTAACTTCGGATAATTTTAAGGTCTTCTCAATGTTAGAATGTATGTTAACCTCCTCCTGTATGCATGAAAGCCCAGGAGTAGAAAACTTCATTATTACTTGATCAACATGTTCGTTTTTGGGTAAAAAAGAGTCAATAGGACATTCAAATCGGGACTAAGATATTCCTTTGCGGTCTTTGTTCTGCAATAATGTGATTCAACTTTTGGAAAAAACTGTTTTCTAACAATATCCTTGTCAACTTTCAGTTTCCTGTCTTTTGTTTTCGTTCCTCTCTCATCACTTTCTGGCACCACACTTACTTTATCTTTTTCATAAGTACTTTATAATTGCTCTTCTGGCTTACTTGAATAGTTTCAAGAAAATAGTCTTTGCAAACTTTGATATTTTGATTGTTAACGTGAAAGAAATAAGAAAACGAATTATTTGGGGGGGAGGAGATTATTTTTAAGCGTTGTCCTTGTTAACATTTTGCACTCAGTTTTTCAAAATACAATGTTTTTTCTCATTTTCACCTACTTGATAATACTTTAACATAATGGATTCTTTGTCATCCCTACTTATTTTATCACAGCACGCAAATTTGCATCCACAATCCAAATGCTGAAGTCTTTTATCAGGAACAATATTACCTGCAGTGCTGATGTATGACTTTTCATTTCCTCGATTTTCTTGTCTTATATTTTTCTTCCGTTTTTTGATTTCTCTGTCGTTTTCTGGTCCTTCTCCTTTCTTTCGTGGGACAGAATTCAAGATCACAATGTTCTTCTGATTCCGTTGAACTGTACGGAACTAATGATCTAGTCATATTTTTATTACATTCCATTGTTTAGTTGTTAATACCAAGACAAGAATTCCCTCACATTCCGTTTCAGCATTTTTATTTTCAGCTTTATCAAAACTTTCACGTCCGTCGTTGCTCTTGAACAACCTGAAAATGCATAACCGATTTGAAATAGTGAATATTTACTTGTTTTTTCTAGTATTCCAATAATTCGGGTCACATGTTACTGTTACCTACTAACGTTGCAATTATGACTATGATGCTTTTATATTAATGAGATTATAAAACATACGCCGTTACCAAACTATATATTTTAGAAACTGCTACTGTAATCAATGAATTTTTATATTACACTATCCCTAGTCTCTAACACCACCTCAATTAACAACAGAGCATAAATAAAGCAATAAGCTTACCTTTTACGAAGTTTTTTCTTTTCGGAGAAGGCCTATATTCTTCCCCACTACTGTCATCTTCTGTTGAACTTCGACTATCATCATATCTGTCATTTAGCCACTTGTTTATGGTATCCTTCTCCATTATGATCACTTTACGTACACACTCTATACAAAAATCTAATATAACGGGACTATTTAATCTCAACACTTTCAACTTCGAACTTTTTTTAAACGGGTGCTGCAGATAGAACTGTCTGGTTCTCAGGTTTGCCAAATAATGCAGATAGAACTATATTTCCCTGCTTATAACTTTGAAACTAATGCGAATTTAGCTACAATATCTTTCTTATTTGAAACATGTAGGTTTTCTCTACACATATCTGCAATAAAATCAGAAATTACAAAAATTGCAGATAGAACCCTCTGGTTCTTACGTCACGATATCTTTCCCTATACTACGTATATTACTCCGTAGATACGTACGTATACGGGAAAGTAAAAAATCTCCTAACACGTGGTGTAGCAGGAATCCCTGTTTTGTAATTCTTTGATTCCGAAAAACCCATTGAAAGCAAAAGCTCTGTCCGTCCGCCCGTCCGTCTGTGAACACTACTAGCGCCTAAACCATACATACGATTTTTTTCAAATTGAAAAAAACCCTGTCTATCTGGCTGAAATCGAAGCTTTGAGATTTTGAAAAAGGTTCTATAAAATTTGGGGGTACTTTACATGAAGCCCCCCCCCCGGGCATTTTCAAACTTTTCTCAAAATGGCTTCAAATTTTTTGTTCACATTTCTTGAAAATATTGAATAACATACACTTATTAAGGTGGCATATTCTGAATTTCGCGGTTAACTTTGAATTTTCGAAAATTGCATAGTTTTGAATTTTATTCGGCGTCTTCCTTGAACTACAAAATTGAAGATAGAGATTTTTTCTTCAAATAAAATTTGTTCACCATAGTGAGCTCTTTCTTTAAGGTCATGTACATTTTATTGAAAATTTTAGTAGTTTTCGCGCAACATTGCGTGCAATATGTGCAATTTTAAAAAATTACAAAAACTAGATTTTCTGAAAAACGGCTCTAAATTTTTTCTTTAAACTTTTGGTAAGAATAGTGCGTGAGTATGAGCTGACATAAACGCCACATTGCTCTATTCATTTGTTTTTTCAAAAATTACAAAAATGTAATTATTTTGGCTGGTCTCCACGAGGTTAATATTTACTTTAGCGGCGATTTATTCACATTATTATATTAACGAGTACATGTGCTTTAAATAATATCAAGTAAAGTTTCTCGAGAACTCAACCATTTTTTGTGAAAACTAGCTCAAAATTCCGCATTTCTGCGATTGCTTATTTATATTTGTACGTACATGTGTGTGTGTGATCTCTGGTTTGCTTGTGGAAGTCTTGTATGTTTATGGGTAAACCTGTGTGCATGATTGTATCCAGGTGTGTGCATTTCAAAATCTATATATGAAAATATATATTTCCATACATACATGTATATATACGTGTATGTGTACGTGTTTATGGATACGTAAGAAACGGTGGGTGGGTGCAGTAAGTGAATGTGTAATCATATACATATACGTGCATATGGGAGTGTGTTTGTGCACGTGGAAGTGTGTTTGTGGATCGCTGGCGCTGGTGCGCGCGCGCGCGCGTGTGTGTGTGTGTGTGTGTGTGTGCGGCCGCGGCGTTGTCGTAGGTGCGGACGCCAAGATCGATTCGGCGAAATCGTCAACGTCAGCTGGCCCAGGCGGCCCCTCGCGTTCCGGGCGTCGCGGCGTACTCTGGGCGGGAGCCCGTAGCTCCGGCCTTTGAAACGTCCGCGCCTCTGGGTCGGCGTGTGCAGGCTTTTTCAATTTGCTGATGACAAAGCGACACAAGTGGTGAAAGTGATAAGACGAATGATGTCATATAGAGCGCCGAAATAAGTATTTTGGATATTATAGTTAATTTAATATTATGTCTCCAGGAGTGAAATTGGTGGAACACAAATGGATAATAGTGGGTGGTCTTGAATACATCAGTAATATAATTATTTCACGGCATTCTTTTACTAACAATTACACTGTTAGATATGGAAAATAAATTATTATTGAATAGATTAATTAGATGGGGTCTTGTCGAATTAAATACACATTTATTTGTCTCAGCTTGTCTTGTGCTAACTCCTTTCAAATTCCTTAGTAAAGATGTATGTATGAAATGTTCAGTGTGACTTTAATTTTTGGTATTTAATGTGGTTTACTGGCTTTCAAAATGCGCGAGTGAATTTGGGTCAATTATTGGAAAATATGCATTATTTGTGCACCAAAATATGCTTTCATTTGAAGTTTCCAGTGAAAATTAATATATGATCTATTGGTGACAAATTAATCTCAAAGTATCACTATAATGTTTTGTTTTAAAATTACTTTCAAGCGCATGTTTCTGATTAATTTGACTATTCCACTCGTGAAATGAAATCCAATTTATACATACAAAATGCCCCAATTAGCGCGGTGTATCTCAAAAAGTTTATCGGTTTTTTATCCGATTTTTCTCACCGCTTCTTCCTACTGGCCAATCATAAACTGTAACTCATGTCTCAGGAGGAAGTATACATAGATCGCTAGGTCAATGTCCAATAAACTGCGCGTATGTACTATAACATAACCCCTTTGATTTTAACATAGCTTTCGGTTATTTTCGATATTTAGCGCATTTTTTAAAATTTGTTGGGCATCATTTCATTCGTGGAGTAGTCTTCTTAAATCACTGTTGCTGTAGAAATTCTCAGAAAAATCTCCTCCTCGCTTCGCGAGACGGGGATATATCGACAGTTTCCCAAGCACTCGTGGTATTACCTATGAAAATGTATCCACCTAAAATGAAAGCCTAGATCACGGTTTACTTTTTCCACAGTTCTGAACACAGTCCACAGCCTGAACGTGTAAATCCTTGGGCATCCTATGCGAGGTGCCCCTTTTAATCAAATTCCTCGTAGAGTCGTGGAGTGGTGCCAGAAGGTGCTTCCGCCAGCGGCCGCCAGGGGCGCTCCCTGCCAGGCGCGCTCTCTGGCTGCCAGGATTAGACGGACAGCTCAGCAGATTTGTCGCCCGCTCCCTCTCCTGGACCCCGCGGCCCGTGCTTCAAAGAGCGGTGTTTAGGGTTATATAAACTGCGAAGAAGCGGTATTTCGAGGGTCGTTTTGCCTCTACGACCCACGTGCACGTGGTACAGAGCTCTCACAACATTGACTGCCGACTTCGATTTATGTTTTCAAGGATCTACTGGGTCAATCCTTGAAAATTCTATTTCGAAAGAGGTCGTTTGTTTGCTTTTCAACTTCAGACTTGGACAATATTGTGAGGTTGCACTGTCACTTCTCTTGACTAGATACAAATATCTGAAGGAAATTCTGTTATATTTTGGAAATGATTTTGTGTTACGCTGTTTCATCCCCATTATTTATATTTGTTTTTTTTTAGTTCTCTAACACTCTAAGAAGATTTTTTTAAATAAAATTTTTTTATATTTTTAATTTTTTTATATTTGAATGTTCCATTATAAGTTTTGATGATTTTGAATTAAATTGTTTGATAAAACTTACTTAATTTTTAAGAGATTGGTGTGATGTAAATAGAGACCAAGAATCAGACTCATGTATATTACTAAACAAAACAAACCCGACTTTTGGGGTCCGTACTGCGCAAAACAGGTAAAGTAAATTATACAAATGGTATTGATCTAAGTGCCCTAACATGTCACTGAATCGTTGTACAGCTATGTCTTGTTGTGTGTTGGTTTTGCTGACGGCTCCTGAGAGTTGTTGTAGTAGCAAGGGCTCATCTATTTGCTGTTGATAAAGTTGCTGTTGCAATTGAAATTGCATGTTTGGCTGCACTGATTGGTGCGTTTCATTTAATGATGTAATTTGCATTTCTTCACTGTAATTCTCCTGAGGCTGGGATGCTTCAAGTGATTGATGTTGACTCAATGGTTGCCCTTGATGAATAGACGGTTGTTGTTGCTGGAGAAGTAGCAGTTGCTGTTGTTGGTAAATAAATGGTAATTGTTGTTGTTGATGCCGTAATACATGTATTTTTGTTGCTGGACAATCATAATGAGCACTGTTAGTTGTATATAGAGTTTCTATTGTGTTTACAAACGCGTTTGAAGCGTTAAGTACTCGGGGTTACTTTGTTCGCTCATTTTTTGCCACTATCAATCACTGTTATTGCACTCACTATTGATAATATTTAAATAAAATGTTGATAATTATTGGCACATTGGCATAAAAATTATTCAAATTTGGCGCCGTGGCGGGAGACTGGTTTTTAATAACAATCTTTGGCCTTTATTACTAGCTCAGAATTTGCATTTTAAACGAAACGACTAAAAAATTCCCTCCAAAACCGCGTGCTGGCTGCGAAAAGAGCGGGTTTATAAAGCTTCATTGTCGTTCTTGTTTTAAATGGTTTAATTAACTCGACTTCGTTTTATTTACTTAGATTCTGCATGTCTTTTAATATATTGAGCAATATTGAGAAGTGCGGACCAGCAAAAATGTAATAGAATGTTCAAAAAGATCTCATTCTGTAGAATATGGTGTGAGAAATGTTTCTTTGATGCCTCAAAAGTTTAGTTTTTAAGACCCTAGAACGCTTCGTTTAGCAGTTATTTAACGATACTGATTCGAACTGTGTAGCGGGCTGCGTTTGCATGAATATCAAGTTTTTTATTCTTCAGCGCCATGTAGTGCCATTTTTTCATATTTTATTAGTTATTCTGTTATTCGGGACGGAGATGAATCCACAAAACAGATAATTAAAATTTGTCTACTCGTTCTTGAGTTAAAATTGGTGTAACTAACACAACTTTGTTTAATATATATGTATATATATAAAACAAATTTTATTATGTTTTATATATATACATATACATATATATATATAAATATGGATTATTTAAGATTTTGTTGTCCGATACGAATACAAATTTGAATTTTATCAAATACAGTTATGGTATAAGACTTTATAAGTGGGCATGAAATTGTCCTGCACAATACGTGTTGCGCCAAATGACGTCATTTGAACAACTGTTATTTTTGAATGTTGACCAAGAAGTGTTTAGAATCATTTCCCATCCCAGAAACTAATGAGCGTAATGGATCTGGTAGTGGCACCAATTGTGGCAATTTTACTTTTCACCAGCACAACATAATCCAGTAGACTCACCGCTGTATTTTAAGGCCTTACAATATTGACAAATGATTTTCATTTACGAAATTGTTACTGATTTTTCAGCACAATAATCTACTTCCGGATAGCAGTTGAATGCTGCTCGTTTCAGGATCGGAGGAGCACGTGTGCGGAATCGCTCAATTTCATTGTGTCGTGATCTCTGTTGTTGTGTTTGATGTGCACGAACACTTTGCATTCTGAGCCTATCCGCTTCATTTTCAGTCATTCTAGAACGCAATTCTACCGTACCAATACGACTATTATTATTATCTGTCTCTCGCTAATCATCAGTACAGTTTGCACGTAAGGTAGCTCGTCGCACATTTGAACGAACTTAACAACCTATGTTAGGTCATCTTCTCCTTGGCGTTGTAAATAATCAAAGTAAAGAAAGTTCTTGCGCACTCAACGGTAGTGTTACTATCAAAAAGGATTTCTTTTGTGACTAAAATTAGAAAGAGATGTCAAAGTTCATAAAAAGTGTCTAAATGTAAACAATACACAACGAACATCAAATATTTGACAGGTAGGCAGTTTATACGGAAAAATGAAATTGCTGTTATTACTATTTTCTTCGGAATTTTTCTATCTTTTTTCACCTTTTAAACTTTTCTTAGACTTCCAAAAATATTTTAAAACCAAAGTTAGCCAAATCGGTCCAGCTGTTCTCGAGTTTTAGCGAGACTAATATATATATATATATATATATATTTGTCCCACCGTGCCCTTATCCCAGTTATTGGAATGGCTTTGTTACGCGTCTGTTCATGTCATGTTCTGTTCTTGTCTTCCCACCCGCTGTGCGTGCCTGTCGTCCTGCCCAGACGTGCCGCCGGTGCAGCGTACTTCCGTCCCGCTCCACCCCGCCCTTCCTCATCCCGTCCAGTCCATCTCCCCGGCCCACTTCACCGCTATCCGCCACATCGCTCCCTGGCCCTGCGCGCCCCGCCCCGCCTCGCCCCGCCCTGCCACACCTCGCCCCGTCCCGCCCTGCCCGGCCCCGCCTCGCCCCGCCCCGCCTTGCCCCGCCCCGCCTTGCCCCGCCCCGCCTCGCCCCGCCCCACTCAGCCTTGCTTTTCCCCGTCACCCCGCCCCTCTTTTCCAAATGCTGTCGGTCATCAGTAATTTCAGCAATGACATCTGTTTGAAGTTTGGTCTCGACAAGTGTGCAAAAATCAACTTAAAGAGAGGCAAACTGACAACAACAGAGAACACTTACGTTGTTACGCACACTTTCATTCAAATTTTGAGCAAGGTAATACTTACAAATATTTGGGCATTGAAGAATTTCAGACTATCTCGAATGACATAATGAAAGAGAGAATTCGCAGGGAGTATAACAGAAGAGTGAGACTGGTCCTGTAGTCTGCTCTGAATTCCAGGAATAAAATATCAGCAATAGGTAGTTGGGGGGTGCCTGTAGCCGAATAAAATTTCAAGAGCAAAACATTCTAATCATGGATCGAAAAAATAGAAAACTGCTTACAATGCATCGTGTCGCTCACCCTCTAGCTGGTGTAAATAGACTTTATGTGTCACGTAAGGAAGGAGGAAGAGGCCTCAGACAAATTGAAGCATTCTGGCACAATTCATTGGTCGGAATAGGAAAGTATGTAGTCAGCCATCAGGGTGACCCACTAATGAAGCAGCTCATGAAATCTGACTGAAGAATGGGAAGCAGAGGCATTACAAGTGTAGCAAAAAGGATTGCGAACAAGACTATTCAGTACACGCAGAATAATGCAGACACTGAACGTCTGATGCTTCTTGACATGAAATGTGAGACACAAAAATTTTAAAGAAATCGTGGAGAGGCAATCCACTCCATGGACAATATCTAAAAAGAATGGACAAGATGCAGATCAATAAAGATCAATCATTTATGTGTCTCAAAAGGGAAAGAATGAAGCCAGATTCGGAAGCGCTGGTAGTAGCTTCCCAAGATTAGGCCTTGAGAACCCGATATTACGATAAAGCGGTTCTCAGAATTTCCCAAGACGATAAAAGGCCGCGTTTGCCAGGAACAAGTGGAAACCATTAATCATATTGTCTCAGCTTGTCCAATTTTCGAAAAGACAGAATATTTGAAAAGACATGACAGGTTGCGTAGTTACCTCCACTGGCAGATCTGTACCACCCTCGCAGTTCCAAGAGACAGGAGACGTCTGTTGGACTGTGTACGATACAAATTCAAACTGATGGCATGATAGCGGCAAGCAAACTGGATATTGTTATCCGGGATTTGGAGAAAAAAATCATGTTTATTTGTAGAAGTTGCTGTTCCATGCAATCAAACCGTCGTAACCAAAGAGGCAGAGAAACGTCTTGAATACAAGAGTCTGGAAATCGAAATCAGCCGAATGTGGGGTGTAAAAGCACAGGTCGTACCGATAGTCATTGGAGCCCTGGATTTCTTCCGCAAAATTTTTTATAAGGACTTGGCTAAACTCCCAGGTAATACAGAATACTGGGACGTGCAAGAAAGTGCTTTATTTGGAACAGCCCACATTTTGTGCAAAGTATTGTACAGGCACCGATTGTCCCTAGATCTACGCCTTAGGAAGTTGATTGCAACCCGACTTTGTAGTAGACTTTGTAATCAACCGACTCATAACGTCTCTAGTCGTGAATTAGAGGAATAATAATAATGTATTTATTAATTAAAATTTCTCCATCTCAAAGAATACACAAATATGCATGAAAAGTTTAATTTAGGTTATGGAATGTTCTATAGAAAGATGTGCTAGGAAAAGTATATGAATGGCTTATTTCAAAAACAATATGTAACTGACAAGTAACCTTTCAGTACGGACTAAAAACCTTCTAATGCGGCTATATTTGTCAGAAGCATTGTCATTTTTTTAGAATTTGTTTTCCGCGTATGATGTAGAATTATTGTCTCATTTAGCAGAAAGGTGTATTCCATTTTTTTATCTTTTACTAGCAAACATGGTTGATTTATGTTGTTTCTGAAATAAGCCGTACCAGGACAAAAATGTATTTTCATTCATTAAATGCTTCTTTATCAGAAATATATTTGAATGAAAACCTCAATTACAAGAAATTGTTACATGTAACGTATTATTTCCGTTATTAATGATTCACACACTGACTAGTTTAGTAATTGTTCAGAGAACACACCCACTTCTTTCTTGTGGGGGATATACTAGTACCCCATTAACTTTTTGATGATATCACTCGATTTTTACATTGCCGCACATACTCCGTAAGAAGAGAAACTTACGTAATTGTGCGCCGGAAAACGGCGAATTTTCGGCAGAAAAATTATTATTGACGGGCCATGGTAATGAAAAAGCGGATAAATCCTGTTCGTATAAATATTAAATTACTTCCTCTAACATGTGTAGCCAGAATCGACGTTTTGAGGGGCCTTGTTACCGATTCAGGGCAAAACGTCGGTCTGTCAGTCAGTCTGTGTCAACGCTAGCGCCTACACCGTTCAGCCGATTTTCTCCAAAATTAATATTCGATTGATCTGAATGAACTCGAGGTTTCGCGAGTTTTAACAGGTTATTTTGATTTTTGAGGCTACTTTATATGAAGGCTCAAAAACATAGAAACACAGTCTGACATGATCCTCCATACTGTGTGATTTTTATTTTTATTTCCACAGCCATAAGAACGTATGTGCAAGTTTTCGAATTTGGACGTTGAGGTACTTAGTTATTCCATAGTAAATTTCGGCCTCTTACTAGGCTCTTTAGGCCCCGTTACTTCATGATATGCGAAGAATGTGGCAGAGTCATCCTTCAGTTAATGGACACAAGTATTTACTTTCTGGCACGTTTTGGACTGGTATTGTAGAATGGTTCGAATTTTGCATCATTGTACACTGCAATTACACCGTGCTGTAAACTAAAATCGATCAGCTGTTTGAACTTGAAGAGAAGCCATTTGTCGCGCTTTAATGCAGAAAGAACAGAAATCACTGACGTACGTTGTATCTGCATTAATTCCTATTAATATATTCTTCAAAAACTACTCTAGAATTTCTTGACATACGTTGCATATTTCTTGAAACGATGCATATACATACCGAGAGTATGATTGCACTAAAAAGTCAAAATGTCAAAAAACATGACTTTGAATGTTGTTTGTTTCCGAAATAAACCATTCATATTCACGTTTTTTTCTGAAATAAACAATTTACGTGGTATACAAGATATGTATAAAAACACTTATAAGTGTTTTTGCTATAAAGTACTTGAATTAAAAATGAAAAAAATTTGTTGTCTTTTACAGTATGTATATGCATACTGAGATCAATCCTGATGTTCATATAATCCTTTCGTGATCGTTTTCCGAATATTGAAACACAACTTTGTATTTAAGTTACTATTTCATTATTGTTTACTGAAGATGGTTGTTAATGTTTAGTTTTTCAGAATTTGTTAGTGGGACATATTTGTCCCATTGGTCTTTCTGGGTCTGATGGAAAAAAATAATACTAAGAAGAAAATTAATATTTTTCTGTAATTTTAATTATGAAACAATAGAATAATCAAAATATTTACATTTATTTTAAATAAAACTTGGAAAAGCAGGGGTCATTGCAATTGGTTACTTTGCATTCCTAGCACTTTATGCCTATTCTTTTTTTCCTTTTGCTACACTCCTACTGTTGCCTCGTATCGTCGCAAAAAACACGTATCGTCGTTAATATAGAAAAATCCCCCAAATCACTTTTGGTTGCAATATAATGAATTAAATAATTTAAAAAACATTAAAACAATATAAAACGCCCAGAAAAAAGGCAATTGTACAAATGGAAATTTTTGAAACAGCGACAAGGCCAAAAATTCTGAAAATCACTTGTAAAAAATAATTTTACCAGCAATATAATTAATTAATTAATTAATTAAAAACAAGCTAAAAGCAACCTTACAAAAAATAATACGCACAGTAAAAAATAAAACTGTCGAAAATGAGAAACGCAATATGCACTATCCTATAACAACGATAATAACACACAAGTCATTGAATCATTCCTTACCGAACATTGGACACTACACACACATTGGCAGTACGCACACTCTCCACAAGAGCGCAGAATACATCAACAGATGGTTATATGTTTCCCACAAACTTCTCGAGGAATATATCAGGACGGACATATATGTCCCACTGGTCACGAAAGGGATAAGTATTAAGACGATTACATTCCAAGACTGACTTCATGTTGTCGAACTCATAAAACATTTTAACAATATATTTGCAATTGATAAGTAGGTATTAGTATTCACTCTTTTCTTTTTATGAATAATATAGGACAGTAAAACACCGTTCTAAATGGCAATTTTCTTTGAAAAATTTGGAGCCGTTATTAAGAAAAAGTCGTTTAAACGCTATTGTAAATTCGAAATTTGTTTCGAGTTTTCGAAAAACTTTATTAGAAGTCATTTAAAGCACTATAACTTAAAATTACATTTGTGTAATTTATGAAAAAAAGAACTGTACGTCATATTAAGTAGTGCAATTAGCACTATCCTTCAAAACGTTTGGAGAAAAAAGTTGGAGAAATTTATGAGAAAATTGCGTTTGAGCGTTTCTGAAAATGCGGAATTTTGAGCTAATTTTAACAGAAAATTGTTGAGTTTTCGAGAGACTATATATCACATTATTTAATGCACGTCTACTTCTAAATATAATAATGCGAACAAATCGCTGATAATGTAAATAATAAAATAATATTTCCGTTCTACCATTAGGAAACTAAAAAATTAATAAAATATCAAAAATATGTACTTTGGGCAGCGATATATGGCAGCAGGCAAGAGTATGTTTCAAGTCCGAATAGCTAGCCCAGACTAAAGGAAATAGAAAACTAAAACGGTGAATTCTGTGCCATTCTGTGTCATCACTAGTTTCATCATTTATTACCCCTTCAATTAAAATATATTTTTTCAGGAAATTGAAAAAAATTACATTTAACTCTTTGGCAAGATGCCAGAGCTTTAATTTGGTAAATTATGTATTTTCCAATTGTGAATATAAGTATAGTAAATCAATACATTCAAATAAAAGTTAATAAAATGTGTGAGTGGTAAAACAAAAGTGGAAAGAATAGTTAAAGATTAAATTTAGAAGATATTGAATTGAACAGAATAAATATTTATATTTACGGAGGCCGAAAAGTGTCTTTGGGAAAGTGCACGAATACAAAGAGCAGAATAATTTTGATTTTTGTAAAGTGTTGAAATGAAGGAGAAAAGGGTAATATATTAAAGATATTTCAATTTTGTGTAATTATAAAGGTTTTAATGGAGTTAATTTGAAGCTCTCTATGAATTTGTTTATTTGCAATGAACCAATCTGCTTGATGAACTAAATGAGGCAATGAACTAAATGAGGCATTACAGACGTAAGACATGAGGCATAAGACAAGTGTAAGATGAGAGCGAGTAATTGATTGGAAAATTGAAATTCCACGGTCTGTTCTTCACTTTACTTTCTCGTATACATATATACGGAGTAATATACATAGTATAGTGAAAGTTATGTAATACTGCGCGAATAAACGGCGAATTTTCGGCGGAAAAAAGTCATTGCCGGACTCTTATAACGAAAAAGTGAATAAAACCAGTTGCTAAATTAAGGAAAACTAGTGGTGCTACAGAATGGTACAGACGTTCCCGTATTAGTTTTATATTTCCTTAAGTCTGGGCTAGCTATACGTAATTGCCACATACTCATGCCAGCTGCCATCTATCGACCATCGAAGTACATTTTTTGACGTTTTCTTAATTTTTCGGTTTCCTAACGGTAGAACGGAAATATTAATTTTAAAATATTAAAGAACAGTAAAATCTCATCCTCAATAGCAATTTTATTTGAAAAATTTGGAGCCTGTTTTAAGAAAATGGCGTCTAAGCGGCACTAAAAATGCGAAATTTGAAGCTCTTTTCAACAGAAAATATTTTCGATTTTTCACTTTTCGAAAAACGTCATTAGAATTCATTTAAAGCACGTTAACTTACAAATATAATAGTGTTTACCTATTGCTGGTAATGTGCATATTAAAGGTGTGAGAGATCTTTCAAAATAATTACATTTCATTCATACTAATTTCATTGATTCTTACTGATAGTACGCTACTACAACAATATCTTCAATTTGGGGTATTTTTTACGAGTTACATTGTTCCATATTTATACTAATAATTATTAATTTAATTTAAAATCTTTTCAATAATGATTCCTTGAGAAATAGTTATATTTCAGGGCTTCCGATATTCAGTTACGATTAAACCATCAGAAAAGGCAAGGGAATGTACTTAATTGAGGAACGTTGATGATATCTAATTTTAATTGTACACTGCCACCCAGCAAAATTCCACGAGAAACCAGTAGTATTGCAGATAGTTGCGCCAAATTGGCGTATGCTCTTCTTAACATAGTTATTTCCTAAGCCCTTTATTATGAAGGGCAAGCAGTCTAAAGTTTAAATTCATCGTATCACAACGGACAAGAGAGTCTACTGAGAACTATATCTAGCCCGTATAACGTGTTGCGACTTTTGCAATGAGGTCCTGGGCGAGGACGGAGGGCTCGAGGGCGGCAGCCGGCCAGGTACGGGCGGCGGCGGCTGTGGCGGCGGCAGCGGCGGCGGCAGCGGCGGCGGCAGCGGCGGCGGCAGCGGCGGCGGCAGCGGCGGCGGCGGCGGCGGCGGCAGCGGCGGCGGCAGTGGCAGTGGAAAGTGGAATTGGCGCTGGCTTTGGCAGTGACGGGCAGTGGTGTTACAACAGTGGCAGCGGTAGTTGTGAAGGTTGTGGAAGATGCGATGGCAGCGTGTAGGCCAGGGAGAGTGAAAAGAGGGATTAGCTTTAGGTTTGGCGAGGATGAAACTGGGGAGGGGGGAGGAAGGGCGGTAGCAAGGGTGGCGGCGGCCGACGGCCGTCTGAAATTGGTCGCTTTGCGCCGACACTAGCCGACTCCACATTCTTTCTAGAATGCTAACGAGCCGAGACCGTGCGAGAGGCCTTCGTGGAGATGCATGGTCCTTGCCCGCGCCGCGACCCCGCCACGTGCGTCGCCCGCTAATTGGTTGGCGCCATTATACTGCGATTTTTCTAACTCTGCCCCTCGAGTCCTTATGGCCACGATGGAATATCACACAGCATTTCGCGTCTTTCTCGGTTCTGCCGCTAGGAGTGGCATGATCGCAAGCATTGCTTGATACGGTCGCCATCATGCGATACCTCGCGGCGCGACTGAGAAAGACACGAAAAACCGTGACATATTCCATTGTGAAGACGGGCCTTCAGAGGCAGAGTTAGAAAATTCGCAGTATAGGGGCCACGGGGCGGATAATTTTTCCGCAATTACGGTAAGGCGTTGATTTGAGATGCATTTGTACCTGGCTAAGAAGTCTCAGAGTAAGCCCCTGATACAATGATTTTTTAGGGGAGTATCTCTGCGTTTTACTGATATGTAGAACTACTACTTACACCAAAAACAGATTTCGCAAAAATTAACTTAGAAATTGTTAATTGATATGTTTTTTATATTCCTCCTAATTGATTGGATAAATATAAACGTAAGTGAAGCCATCAGTTGGATGTGAATGACTAACACTGTAAAATATCAATAAAGTCGAAATTTCAAGAAGAATAAATATTGTTAAAAAAATGTACAAAGTATGATAAGTCTATTCCCCCGTGGCTTTGTTGCCTAAGCTTCAATGATGTGCATGCAATATTTTAAAAAAATGAACTTAATAATTGCTTTCGCGTGTAATTCTCACGTTATTAATTCAAAACAACACACGAAAGGCAATCACCAAAGTGTAAAATTGTGTATAGTATATGCCCACACAGTTCAAATTTGGATCCCAGAACTTAGATAATTATTATCATCAACAAATTATAATTACATGCATTACGTAAATTTTAGGATAAGATCATTAAATTTATCTCACATTAGTATTCAAGAGAAGTAATTTTCTACATTTGTACGGCTTGCTTGTAATACAATATCAGTGTACTTAAAAAACAGGTCCATCTCTTTGTAAACGAATCTTATTGACGTTTCTGCACTCATGACAAAAACATTGTGTTATTTAATTTATAAATATGTATATGCTAGTTTACAACAATAATTTTAAAAATTGGATAAATCTGTGAATCTCTTCTCTACTTTTCCTAAATTTATAACTCTGGACAGAACTTTTCTTTTCATCCTTTTATTTTGTTTAACTGTCCGATATTCCAATTTAATTCAAAAGTCCTTCGCTTGGCATGCTGAGTATAGAGTAATATATTAATGTTCGATTCGCGCTTGATGCTTTGTTCCCTTAGTCCTCAATTATCTCGATAGTTTCATTCCTTAAATTCCAAAATTCGGATAAAGAAATCCACAAACATCAGAATTTCTCAAAATTTCGAATTACAATTGCGAAAATCAATATAGCCTCTCAGAATTTACCGAAACTTGTTTAGAAAACATTATTGCGGAAGGGACTTCAAACGTTCGCTGATCAGAGAACCTAAACATCAGAAACCAGTGGTTGTCGTTTGAAGTTCGCGACGATGCAGAATCCTGTGTTCGGCCAGCAAAGGCGGCGCCCCCCTGCCCGTCGGTGCGTCACGCCTGCGACGCTGCGCGCCTCACCGCGCGTCCGCGAGGCAGTCTGGGCTAAATTTGAGCGCTGGGCGGACGAGCTATCCTCAGCGCGCCGCTTTTCGCCAGGCGCCCCAGCCAGCAGCAGCGTGCTAGGTCCTCGCCCGCGGCACGTGTGCGTCCTCAACCCATGCGGAGACTCTGCAAGCATTCCCCCTCCGCCGCGGCTGCCCGCCTCCCGACACTGTCGCCCTCGCCGCAGCCCCCGCCGCCACCTCCGCCGCCGCTCCCGCCTCCCTGGTCCCCGCCACCCCCGTCCCCGCCAACCCCGTCCCCACCACTCCGTCCCCGCCGCCCCAGTTCCCGGTGTCCCCATCTCCGCCCCATCTGAGTCTGACTTTGCGCTAGACATGGGCAATTAATATACATCTATTAAAATCAAATCGATTAATTTAATTATTTGATTATTCATTGATTAATCGTTCTGACTTAATTGTTTCATTTTATCCATTAATTATTCACAGTAATAAATAGTATATGAAAATGTAACTTATTATTTTTTGCTTGTATTTATTAAATATTGTCGATATTAAATAAAACTAAAATAAAAGTTGAGTCTTAAGACAAACAATTTAAGAGAACTTACTGCGAGAATGTCAATAATTATCACAGTTTTGTTTTGTTAAATTTAATTTACTTTATTTTCCCCTAATTTAATTTGAGCTATTATTTCCATGATATTACAAAAAAGCGTTTTCATTAACTAAAATAACGAACACAAAGATTCATATTCTAATGGTGAACTCTCTCCAGAACAGTTTTAAAAAATCTGTTTCTCTTATTTCATTCCGAATACGCCATATCTTAAATATTAGGATAAATAGAATATCTTTCTTTGTATCTCTTTTGTTAACATGAAATAAATCACTTTTGTTTGCCTCTTTTGTATTATGAGATGGGAGACATATGCAGACGATGAATTCCGTTGTTTTTGTTTGTGTAGAGAAAGCTATTTTTACTTTCCCGTATACGTACGTATACACGGAGTGATATACGTAGTATAGGTAAAGTTATGTAATGCTGCGCGAAAAAATGGCCAATTTTCGGCGGAAAAAAATTAATTGCCGGGCCGTGAAAAGACAAAACTGGATAAAACCAGTTGCTAAATTAAGAAAAAAATCCCCTAACACGTGGTGTAGCCAGAAGCCCTGTTTTCTAGGTTCTTGATACCGAAAACCCAATTGAAAGGAAAACGTCCGTCTATCTGTCTGTCCGTCCGTCCGTCCGTCTGTCCGTCCGTCTGTCCGTCCGTCCGTCCGTCCGTCCGTCCGTCCGTCCGTCCGTCCGTCCGTCCGTCCGTCCGTCCGTCCGTCCGTCCGTCCGTCCGTCCGTCTGTGAACACTGCTAGCGCCTAAACCATACATACGATTACTTCCAAAGTGGATATTCCCCGATCGATCTGATTCTAGTCAAAGCTTTGAAATTTTGAAAAAGAGTATTCAAAATTTGGCGGTACTTTACATGAAGCCCCCCAGAAATTTTTGAAATTTTCTCAAAAACGACTCCAAATTTTTTCTTTAAACTTTTGGTAGAGATAGTGGGAAATGTACTTTATCAGATGACATACAAGCTATATTGCTCTATAGGTTGGTATTTTCAAAAATTACAAAAATGTAAATGTTTTCACATGTTTCTCACGTCGATAATATTTACATTAGCGGCGATTTTTTCACATTATTATATTTACGAGTACATGTGCTTTAAATAATGTCATGTATAGTTTCTCGAAAACACAACCATTTTCTGTGAAAAGTAGCTCAAAATTTCGCATTTCCAGAAACGCTCAAACGCCATTTTCTCATATATGGCGGCAAATTTTTTCTTCAAACTTTTGTAACGGATAGTGCTAATTACACTCTTTAGTATAGCGTAAAGTTTATTTGGTGTAATTTTTTTATTTTTCAAAAATTAAATAATTGTATTTTTTTAAGATCTCTTACATCTTTAATATGCACATTACCAACAATTTGTAAACATTATTATATGTGAGTGTAAAAGCTTCAAATAACGTGAAATAAAGTATTTTGAAATCTCAAACATTTTCTGCGAAAATGAGCTTAAAATTTCGCTTTTTTAGTAGCGCTAAAACGCCATTTTCTTTGAAACAACACACATGTTTTAAAAGAAAATTGCCATCTATGACTAGGTGTTTGTGTTCTTTAATATTCTAAAATTAATGTTTCCGTTCTACCAATAGGAAACCAAAAAATTAAGAAAATGACAATGGTATATTATGAATTAGTTTATAATATTGTCCTGTTTTGCAGATATATGAATATATTAATATGTCCTGATAATATGAAGATATTATCGAACGAACGACGTTAGGAGTGTGTTTGGTAAAATCTTCTTATGAGTGCAAAAAATTAACATTATAAACGAGTTGCATACATTATTTTTTGTATAACAGTATTATGATTTAAGGAAGCGAAATTAATTCCGATGTTAAGTTGTAATTCGTAGTTTATTTTTTGAATTCATGTTATGACGTCATGAATGCTACCTAAAGAACTAATATGTTTACAAATGGCAATTAGTTTGAAAGTCACGATTAAAATAGTTAAGTAATTCTGATTTTGTAGAGCTCCGAGTATATATAAAAGAAGTCAAGAACTTCCAATAATTTGTGCCGGAATTAGAGAATATTGCGAGTATTGTAATTTTCTCGTTTATTTCATTCAATAATTAATTATAGTTATTTAGTTAGTTTCTTTCGTGCATTTTCTGGAATTACATGTGGGCTTTTGGATGTAAGTTTTTTCTATAACAGTCATTAATAATAAGTTCATTATAAATATATTAACAGCTGGGTTTCATTGTAATATTTTCAATTTTATTTCTTCAAGTAATTTTAATAAGAAAGATGACATTGTTTGCAGGTAGAAAAAATTTCTCACACGGTTAAAATCCACATTTCCAGCCATTTGTAAACACTATGGAATTTGTGAGTAGAAATGCTTTGAATGGCTTAAAATGAAGTTTTTCGAAAACTCAAAACTTTTCTGTAAAAGAGAGCTTCAAACTTCGCATTAACAGTAGCGCTTAAAAGCCATTTTCTTGAAACGCCTCCAAATTTTTCAACGAAAATTGCCGTTTAGGGCAAGGTTTAATTGTATTTTTTATATTCTTAAAATAATAGTTTTGTTCTACTATTGGAAAACCTAAAACTTAAGAAAATGTCGAAAAAATGTAGTTTGGGCGGCGATAGATGGCAGCTGTCAAGAGTATTGGCAAGTCCGAAAAGCTAGCCGAGATCAAACTCAACAGAAAACTAATACGGGAATGTCTGTGCCATTCTGTAGCACCACTAGTTATAGTTTGTCTTGAATATTAATATTTGAATCTGAATTATTTATATAAATAATTGGAAAAATTAATCGAAATTGAGATTAATCGTATACAATTTATTCTATTCTGTTATTAAAATCACCCATCCCTATTTTGCCTTTTGTCATCGTTACCTTTGTCGCAGGACAGCTCTTCCGTTTCGTTGCAATGTCAACAAATGCATTCGGCAAAGACAGTCCTGAGAAGATACAGGTCGTGGGAGATACAGGAATCACAGAAGGGATCGTGTGTGCCTATGTAGAACGTGAGAAGAAACATGGAGCACTTCCGCGTGTTAAACTTGGCTCACCTTCATGATGTACATCAATCCCAAATTTCTTTTCCCTAATGTAATATTCTTTAAAACCCCAACCCCTCGTTGATTTCGAGGATCATTCGATCTGAAATGTCATGAATGACAAATGGTTGAACATAGCTTGAAAAACGTAGGGTGGTAAAGGATCAAATGACGAGAGGAAATCTGTGTAAGGTGTACAAGAAGAGTCTAGAGGAAATATGTATAATAGAAGAGTTTACTTAAAAATATTTTCCAATTGATTGAATAAAATGTACCCAAGATACACTTTTTATCATGCTTATTTCCTCTGCATAAATTTGGTAGTATTCAATTTGATATTCAATACAGGTACTATTTAAATCTGCCATTTAACTAATACATTTAAAAATGATACGTTTTTATATCAATTAACAGGTCTTGCCCTGTAACTGATAGTTCATATGCACGCATCCTCGGAGTTAATTACGAATTTTGGTACGAGACAAAGTGTAGAGACCTATTGCCAACATTGTCTCTGTTTAAAAAAAGCTGTTACAATGAACAAAACGATCGTGGGAGCGGGGCGTTGAAAATTGTAGTAACGGTGACGACACTACTTCGCTTTGGCGCACCGGCGTACGGCGCGGCGTGAAGTCGGCTAAAAAAATGGACTTGGCGTCGCGAACAGCTGGCAATGAGAGCACGCGGCAGCGTGCCACTAGTTCGCTGCCGCGTGGCCAGAATAACGCATCAACACACCGCCCCCGCATTTTTTCGTTAGTGAGATTTGTCCTTTTAGGGGCCTTCTGAGTTATCTTCAACATCGTCCAAAACTATGCCACTGATTTTAATGCAATTGCAAAGCAATGCTCCTTTTGAAAGCAAGCGGATAGTAGCATAAAAGCCGTATTGAGATGATTGACATTTAGCATAAAATACTTGTGTGCGGTAAAGAAGAAACCATTTTTCATTCCGTAAATGTTTAGGTAACAACCCTGATATTGGACTGGATTTAATTGACAGTAACTTCAAAAGAGAATATAATAACATGTACTTGTTTTATGTACGCCATACGAATACGCCACATTACCTAAGCAAATCACGAACAAAACATGTGAGTTCAATAATTACTAAGATTGATATTTATCTTATCATTTGTAATATTTATGGTTCCTTGTGTTTTATTTTTGTATGTTTTATTCTTACATTTTATATTATGATCGCTTGGTGTGGTTTATCATGTGACAATTGTTTGTAGTTCAAGTTAACATAGGGGAATTATTTATTGCCTTTCTTAGCGAATAGAGTAGCAAGAAATAACATATAAACTTGTCTTTCAATGTATTTTCAACAAGGTTAACCTCTCAATTAGTTGGAACAAACATGTTATTTTCGGAGTGCTTTGTATTTTCCTTTATCGAATTAACCACCGTTATTTAATGGAGCTGCACGTTTCTCAAAAGGTAGACGAGTCCTTTACATTGCTTAGACGGTTTTAACATTCTGAACAGTATTTATTACACCATTTTGTTTGATATTTACACTTGTAAAACTCGCAAAGAAGTGGGAACCTGGCAGGAAGTTTGGAACGATAATGGGACAACGAAACCGTTTGTTCGTTGAAGATTTGGCAAAATATTCACCTCCATTTATAAGTCAAACGGTCCATCTTAAAATATACGTGCATTAAATTATCTCATTGCCGCAATTCTTAATACAGAACATTATATTCCTGAATAGAGAAACTTAATATCCAAAACCTATTCTTAGTGCATATTCTGTTTCTGTAACAAGTAATGTACTTCAGCTTCCTGGTCAATAACCCCCCATCTCGATCAGGTTTTTGTCAATTTTCCCTGATCCATTGAGCAAATGCTGAGATGGCCCCTTGTTTTGCTTCTGGACGTAAATGTAGCTTCACTGTGCGCACGTTTTGTTGATCACTCCTTTTCCTTCTAGTGGTAGGAGTAGAACTGATGTTCGTTACTATTTTGTTAGCAATGCAGAAAAATCAAATCAGCAGTTCATTTACCGTTTTCTATAACTTTGATTTTCTATAACTCGGGAACAAAAGTTGTTCTAATTTCCCTTTTTTTCCCTTTTTTTTCTTTTTTTCTGGGCATCGAGAAAATGTACACACCTAATCTCTTCCCCCATACATCACGTACAGTTTTTATTGTTTTTTGACCAAATAAATAAATAAATATTCTGATGTTATAATCCAGCAATATTTGCAATTTTAATGAAAATTAAAATATTTATTTTATTGAATGTATAGTTTATTTTTCGTACATACACACATGACTATGTATCACAAGGCAATGTTCAAACATGACTTTGTCTCGGTGTGTCGTAGTTATTTAATTGATTCTTTTGAAATTAAAAGATTTTTGTTCCTTTTTATCACACTTTAAGTACCACATAAATTACTTTAAGATGAAAACAAACATTTAGTTAAAGTTTACGATACACTTCCATCGGGTTGGTGCTGAAATTCACAACTGATCATCTGTGGCAAAATAGATTCTCGATAAGGGTTTAGATGAAAGTTCTGCAAACCCTCTCTTCTTGTGTAAGAACGTTAAGAGAAAAACACATAATTCCAGAGTTTTTTTTATTTCTCACCGTATATATTGAAAGTCACCAGTTCTTCAATAATAAATGACATTGATAGTTTTCTTAGCCACATTTGTTAAGAAATATAATTTGAAAGAAAATAACTGAAAATTGTAAAAGATGCCATGGAATATAAATGTCCAGTTCTAATCTCCTCCAGTCATTACTTCCATAAATTCTGAAAAAAAACAACAAATTTTACTTTGTAAGTTAAGCATTTTTTCACACTTCTTTCTACATTTTCCTGTAATTGAAAATCGTTCAAATTTCTGGTTTAATAATTTTCATGCCTTTAACTCGTCTTAAAATTAAAATATCCAACCTGTATTAAACGAAATTACTTTTTTAATATCAATTTCGAAAATAATATACTCATATTAGTCATATTCTTCATGAATGTGGATTTGAATAACCAGTACAGCACGTTTACTTTGCCATTTTACGTCAAAATAAACACTTTACATTGACTTTTGCCAGTAGCATCTTTTTAGCCAACGACAGTTCATTTTCGATAACCAAATTACTATCAAAGCAACTGCAAGGTCAATAATAAGGAAGAAAATGGACAATATATGCCCTCGACTTAGAATGAGTCCTTTGACGTAAAATTGAATGTGTGTAGTTCAAAAATGAACGTGCTACATGACGCATACGCGCTATTTTGTCCACACTCTGATTCCTTTATTGAATCTGACAGCGGACATTGAATTTTTTGTTGCCAACATTTTTAATCATATTAAAGAAGAATAATAGCAAAAAATTTGTATGAAGAAGCGTTTTTAAGTAACTCACGCCAAGGGCAGATTATTTAACTTTGTAACCTATACTATGTTTTGGGTAACAACATAACTCAATTTTCGCAACAACATAATTCAAAACTTTTCGGTGATTTAATAATCTTAAATAAATTATGGGCTATTCTTTTGTCTGAAAAAAAGACTAAGTAAAGACTGCGAAGCATTACAAGACTTCCGCAAATGCTTCAACACTGGTCTGGACCTCAAATCACATAAAAAAAAGATAGAGCTAGAAACTGATGAACTTTGAAGATAGAACTATAGTTGATCACTGATGAAAAAGCACGGTCAAGACCCTTTAAATTCCTGTGTGGGAAGCAGTGTGCTATTGCAAAAATATTTTCAAAGAAAAGACACGTGCTCGAAACACGTGCGTTAAGTACGCTTTCTCATGGGTAAAATTGAATGAAAAGAGGCATCCTGCGGACGCTGCTTACATTCACACAGAAATAGGGCGTAGCAACGTTGAGTAGAATTGTCCGGCACTACGCCAACCTGACACACTTTACGAGAGGGCATGTTGCCCGATCACCACGCGGATCCGTCACATGAGTAGCATAACCTCTTGATGTAACAAATAGCCTAATCAAACGTTGCAAAGAACGATGCTTTTTTCAGTGCACTTAATACTTGACAAGCGATACTGTTATCATTTACAAAAAATATTATTATTATTATTATTATTATTGGTGGTGCTGTTTTTGTTATTATTAAGATAGGACGGATGCAGTTCGGGATCATGTAGGATCAAACAACAATAATTTACAATTATTATTAAGTTGTTGTATTTCTTGTTGTTAATTTGTTTGGTTCGTAGAAATTTCAAATCTAATATCTTACCATCGAAATCAACAGTTCCAGAACCATCTGAGTCAATTTCCTCAATCATCATATCTAATTCTTCGCTGGTGATTTTATCATCCAATTCCTTTAATATCTCTCTTAGAACAGTTGTCGTGATGTAGCCGTTACCTAAATTTAATGAACAAAATGTTGATAGTATTAAATTCTGAACCATAAAAACCATTAAAGTAATGCTTCAAAAATGATGTATCGTAGTATAAAAAGTAAAAGAAATCGCAACCTTCCTTATCATATAAACGGAATGCTTCACGAAGCTCCTGTTGCATCGCTTCTGCATCTTCTTCATCAACTAAAAATCGAGCAGCTAACATTACGAACTCTTCAAACTCGAGCTCTCCAGATCCTGAAAATAATTTTAAAAATAATATTATATATAATATAATCATATTATATATATATATATATATATATATATATATAAATATCATATAATATTTATACATATATTAAACGATTAATTATTTGGTTACAAATTCTGCAAAAAATTAATAACAATCCCGTTAATTTGCTTCCTTTACATTGTAATTTGATAAGAGTTTCCATAATCTCCTTATATACTTTAGTACAATAAAATGCAACCAAAAGATATCTTCAGGACGGAAGCTACGTGTCTTTCATAAATGAACGGGGATTATATGCCAACATGCATTATGCGGACCATGCTTAAACTCCTGTCAAAATGAAATCACTTACCATCTGCATCAACTTCATCTAGAATCTCTTGTAAAATATCATCATCAACAGGATGTTCCAACATCCGTAAGATTTCTCCCACCATGTCAGTACTGATGGATCCAGTCTTCTCTCGATCGAAAGCTTCAAAAGCTTTCTTCAAAACTGTCAAAATACGTTGAATACCAGCCAAGTCATTAATTTCTTATTTTACGATAAAGAAGTAAATAACATATCTTTTCTCACTCACTTCTAAAGCTGCATTGTATGAACTATTTATTGTCTGTAAAATTGTATTTTTATGGCGTAGACCGATAAAAGTGTATTGCGATTTACTCCACCAGAGGTAGAGCAAAGCTGAGTTTTGGGAGGTGTTATTCTAAAGGCAATCATTTTTACTCATAATAACTATTTTTGCACAGACATCTGTTATTCTATTTCATAGACAATTTATACTCGTAGTACAAAATGACTTCCATGTACAGAATAAACGGAAAAATTTATCGACATGGGAAAAACAACTACAATACTAAATGAAAACCAGGATTAGTATCGCTGAGAACTGAAATAACATGTGTTGTACCCTCAGCCCCTGCGGCTCAAGTGAATATTGAAGCAAATTCACGATACAAGGCTTGCTTGATTTTGAAGTAAATTGTAAACCATGTAAGATCTGCGCTGAGCAGCAAAAAGAGTAAAGTCACTTAGCATCTACTTTACAGTAAAATAATGTGGCGTTTTATTTAGGTTTCAAGATCAGAGATAATTGAATGAATGATACCAACACAAATTTTCAAATATTTGACTTGCTGTAAATCACACTTAACTGTTTGTTCCATGAAAATATATAACCAATGTCTACACAAACGTGTGTGTGACTCACCTCTGTGGTGTTTCTCTTATCCCCGTTTCCTGAAGACCACAAATTGTGAATCAGAAGAGTGTGTTCCAAAAAAGTAATGTATTCTCTTTGACCGAGAACTGGTGTTTTCGAGCTCGGAATATTATCTACCTCGCTTGAAAAGGGTATACTTCACAGCCTTGATACATAAACTTCTATTTGTTTGCATTGTAAATTTCATATTATAATAAATAATGTTTATTGATTTCTCAATACTTTTATTTGCTTACAAATACACTAAAATATATTTTTTTGCAAATGCAATTAATTATTTATTATTTGGAAGATTTGCTAGCTATAAAAGATTATATTGACAACTTAAGTTGATTTTCAAGCCCAAATCAAACAAAAAACAAATATTTTTTATTCTGCTAAGAAACTCTTCCATTTGACAAGTCTATGATTACTTACGAGCAATTTGTTCCTTATCGAGTTCATCCTGCAATAAAATAAATATTTAAGTTAAAATCAAACATAAGTTTGTTGAGAGAAGGGTTGATACTTAATCTCATTTAATTCTGCACTGTATATTCTAAAAATAACTTACTTAAAAATACACGACTATGTAGCATCATATGTTTTTAATTGAATTGCTGAAAACTACGTATGAAGAAAGCTCTGCTTTCAAAATATGAATGTGAAAACATCGCTCCGTTATTTCCTACCCCCTAATTGGCTTAGAAACGAAATATTACATGTAAAAACGACAGTTTTCTTGATGATAGTACCGAACCATTTCTTAATCTTCAGAAAAAGAGCTTAATTTTTTTGTAAACCCCACACGTACAGTTTGAATGTTTCTAAAATGTTTTGGCTTTATTTATATTATTTATCATTAAAGTTTCAACAATTGTAATTTGAAATATAGATCACCTAGTTACTCTATGAATCTATGCTATTTCACGAAGAGAGAACTGAAAATTTCACTGCCCGTGCTCACATCTCAAAGTTTGGAGATATTTTAGAAAACTGTTTAATTTTTTTAGAAAAAAACAAGAATGAAACATTAAATGAGTACGTACATTTCAATGTGATAGATTCAAACTTACCATGTTAACGATAGTTCAATGCAGGTGTGATTCTCGACCACTAACGTCTGTCTACAACGAGTAGGGACTTCAGAACTCTATCTGCCCCCAACGAGTTTGTAGCTACTCTAATATTACTTTCGACAATGAGTAGTAAGGTGACATGAGTCATGCTTTTGAACTGACAGGTCACGGTAAATCCTCCCACTCTCGCACGTGATGAACGCAGGATTGCCCCACTGACTCTTCAGGTATCTTTGCTGTGTCTCATTGTGTGCGGCAGAACGTCAGTTGTTTATCTTTTCTTATATGAAAATTACGTAAGATTATTCCGTTTTGGCAAAGTTTTAAATAGAAAAAGTTTGTTAATATACTTTTAAATTGACTTATTTTCGAAGTGAGTCTAATGTAATGCAATTCAAACTAATGGTGCTATAGAGTAGTACAGACTTTCCCGTAATAGTTTCCTATTTCCTTTGGCCTCGGCTAGCTGTATGGATTTGACACATACTCTTGCCAGCTGCTATCTATCGCCGTCCAAAGTACATTTTTTGACATATTCTTAATTTCTCGGTGTTAGTATTAATATTTACATTTACGTAAAACTTACAATTTTTTCAGGTTAATTCTTTATTTTTAATGTATCTCTGAAACAAACCCACACAACTTACACATTATTCTTTTCATACCAATTTTTGTAATTTTGAACTCATAGTTAGTGCATGACTTTCTACGTAGATGCATGTAAAATTCACAGGATCTGGGTTTCCAGTGAAGTAAAAATTAATACCAATACACTTGCTAATATAATGCAAGAAATTTTATTTTCAGAAACATTCTTGTGTTGTTACAAACACGAGCAAATTCATACGAAATTTCTTTGCCGCTCAAAAGTTTGCTTTGACAGCAAATTTTTGTGTGACGATGTCAATTCGGAAATTTACCCCCATACAGTACACTTCTCATTTTGTGGATTTTTTAAAATTTGGGCTCAGATTTGTAGGAATCAGCTATTTTGATGGATATTTTTAATTTATGACATATTTTTGTTTACAAGATATCATTGCATGTAAACGTCAAACATGGGTTCTGCAGCAAAGTTCAAGTTCACTCGATATTACTTCGTGACGGCATCAGCAAGAAATGTGACACCAACTGACATTGGCAGTGAGAACCTTTCATGGCGTGGTGCCATCAGCAGATTGTCTCGTAGCCTCAGTGGACAGTTTTACTTTCTCGTATACGTACGAATATATAGAGAAATATAGATAAAGAAAGTTATGGAATGCTGCTGAAAATAGAGATTACAATGGAAATACGTTTTGGGATACCCCCAAACACATTTTTTAAAATCCATCTATGAACAAAACTTGCGCCTAAACGACTAGTAGGAATTTTGCGGAAAAAATATTCCTCCGTCAAACTGAATTGGCTTGTGATTTTGAACCTTTGGGGGTAGTTTACGTGAAACGTGTGCGACATTTTCAAGATTGTTTATTTCAACAATGAACCAAAATTATTTCTTTAGATTTCTCCTAAGAAGAGAGTGAAATACACTTACAAAGATGGCATAACCATCTTTAGAAGGTCCGATTTTTACCCTTGAATTTTCGAAAATTGCTAAAATTATTTTTTTTCCTGCAACCATTACATTGAAGATGGAGATTTTTCCTTCAAATAAAATTAATTCTTATCAATTAGTTCTTTATTTAATATTATGTCAATTATTTAAAAATATTAAAAATATTTGCTCAAGTTTGAATGACAAATGAACAATATTAAAAATATCAAAAAAAAATTAAAAACACGTTTTTCTAAAAATCATTCAATTTTCACTTTCCCGAATACGTACGTATAATGGAGTAATATACGTAGTATAGGGAAAGTTATGTAATGCTGTGCCAAAAAACGTGAATTTTCGGGAGAAAAAAATTCATTGCCAGTCCCTGATAAGGAGAAAGTAGAAAAATCCAATTGCTAAATTTAAAAAAATCCCCTACTACGTGATGTAACCAGAATCCCTGCTTTGTGGTTCCTTGATACCCCAAAACCAATTGAAAGCAAAACATCCGTCCGTCCGTCCGTCCGTCCTAAACCTCTGGAAGTATTTTCTTCAAATTAAAGAAACACCTGTTCATCTGGCTCTGGTCGAAGATTTGAGATTTTGAAAAAAACTCTTCCAAATGTGGGGGTATTTTACGTGAAGCCCTCCGGACAGTTTCAAAATTTCCTCAAAAAATGGCCCCACTTTTTTTAAATTTCTTGTAAGAATAAAGTTAATTATACTTAGTAAGGTGGTATACGTCGGATTTTCTCTATTAACCTTGAACTTCGAAAAAGTCTTCGTCCAAAATTCCTTGCTACAAAATTAAAGATAGAGAGTTTTCTTTAAAATAAAGTTTGTTCTCCATAGTGAGTTCTTTCATTAAGGTCATGTACGATATTTTGATAGTTTTAATTGTTTTGCGTGCAATATGTGCAATTTTAAAAAAACACAAAAACAAAATTTTCTCAAAAACGACTCCAAATTTTTTCTTTCAACTTTTGGTAAGGATAGTGTCTAATGTACTCTATGAGATGACACAAACTCAATAGTGCACATATCTTGTCGACAAAGTTATTATTCATTTTCAAAGATTCATAGAATCTTTAAAAACTTTTCATTATTACTATAAGGAATCATGGAATGTATTTAACTTTGCAAATATAATTCCAATACTTGAGAAAAAGAACAAAGATTTACAGTAAACTTCGTCATGTCCTAAAGGAATATTTTTTACTATAGGGCGTCCAAGCATTTGATTGCAGTACAGAGCTTATGGAGAACAGTGTTGTCACTTGTCAGCAGCGCTTACACGCAACACTCGCCGTGCTTGATACTCGGATTGACATGAAATTTTGCCAGCTTATTCAGCACCTTTTAAAATCCATAAATATTGATTTTTGAAGAAAGAAGCATCGCAAGCAGTGGTTTTGCGACAATTAGTATTCAGACCTTTCATGACCTGCTGCCTGTCGAAGCGCGGAAATCACCGCGGCCCCGCCGCTGTCTTCAGCGTCTGAGCACCACAATAATGGGTTCTAATAAAATAAGTTTCAAAACAATAACATCAAGTGCACCGTATGTAAGTTTATTTTTCACGTTTCTTAAAAATGGCATTGGTTTACGACTTCGGTAAAATTAGTATACTGTGCCGTTGAAACTAAAATGAGACCTTTGCCATCAGTCGTCAAAGAACGAACGCGTTATAAAATCTGACATCGATTGATAAACGTTTTTGGCACTGCCGATGCAATTTTTCTCGTTGCAGGAAGCGCGGAGGTCATGAAAGATCTTGTTGCAAAACGTCTCTAGTACACTATTTCTAATACTCCCTAACAATTCAAAATTTTAATAGTATGTGGATTTTGCTTGGTGTTCTACCAGCTGGCGAAAAAGTTGAGAATGTTTGCTGCACTCGCTTCCAATACCGTATGTCCCACGAAAGCGTTGGAACGTCCCACGCAACGTTGACGCGGAAGCCTACGACTTCATTTAACTCAGGGTTTCTCCAGTCTGTGAGTGTGAAGGACACAGAGGACAAAGTGATTTTTCCTACTTTTTTATTCATAAGCAAGATGGGATTTCGGCAGGGGGTTTCACCCTTCCTTCAGTTACGTACCACTTACAAGCCTGGAGCAAATTAGAATACCACTTGAACGGAAATAATTTCAAAACATGTTAAATAGATAGCTTAATATTAGAAATTAAAGATTTTTGATACAAAAAGATGTATTATTTTTATTCGAATAATTATTTTAAAAACAGACCTTTAAATGAGAGATAAAACTGAAATATCAATAGCAAAACAAGTCCAAATCCAGTTGGAACAGATTGTTTATTCTTCACATACTGACGAGGCTTGAATTGTTTCGCACGAATGACATCGATATCAAGGTCAATATTGCTAATTTTCAGTCCCAAGTCATTTTATACGTCCAATACAACCACTTTTTTATGTAAAATAAAGGGAAAATGCCCATTCACAAAGGTGAGATGACATGGATGGTATCAAATACTGCAAGGGTTTGTGCGGATATGTATAATATTCTTTTCGAACATTCAGCTAATAATTCATCTCATATTTTCATTTGAAAGCACATTTTACGAAAACTACTGGTTGAATGTCTTTGGCATAAATATTATTAACTGTAAAATTTCTAATTCATTTTTAGATATGTTTATATGTGTTTCACTGTTTTTAATAAGTGAAATTCAAAAATAAATACTCTATTTTTCCTTTCACATCACCTGTGGAGAATCGCTGAGAAGTATTCAAGATCACTGAACGACATGAAATGTTAGTTCGGAGCGCACGAAATATTGTTTTCATTACAGTCTAACTCAAGAACCATGATTCATACAGAAATTTGGTTGGTCTCATATCAAAATTTGGACCTCCGTTGTTATTTCATCCGCTGGGTGTTTGGTTTTTTCTTGAATAATAAAAAAGTTTCTCGCATAGTGAAAATTTAAGGACCTCAAAATGTAGAAATAAGCATTTGGCTATCATTTATAATTAATTTCATGGAAATTAAATCATAAAACTAAATTACAATATAACCACCACATTTATAAGAGTTCTGGAAATAACTGGTAAAAAACTCAATGGTCTAAGATTAACACAACTGAAGCTATCGTTGGATGAACTTGTTAGGTATTGGCGCGTGAAACAATATGGACGACGATTCGACTCGTGGATTCCGTAGGGACAACATCGTTCTCGCTGCGTGCACGGTGTAAGATATATAGGTGTGTCAACTAGCCGCCTTTTGGGCAAAATTTTTGAAGCCAGTTTGAGGCTAGTTCCTCGCTTATCCGTACGGTGCGCACGATCGAATTGGGCATTGATGATGGCGTCTCGCGCATGTAGTATTTTCTGGTATTTTCGTTTCAAGAAAGGTATACCAGTCACTGAATAAACGTAATCGTAGAACCGCTAATGTAAATGGAATCTTTTAAGGCCTATTATAACGTCTGACGGCGGTATTAATTGTTTTAAATGTTTTGTAGCGAAATCCATGCATATCTGCAATTATATGATTTAAGTACCAAAGAATGAGGATTTCTGTTTAAAAACAGGAGTTGGAGCTAAAACAACAACAGAAAACAGAAGGGATTCTAGTTACGAAAACCATTTAAACAGTGATTTACTATTAATCATTTCACATTCATGTTGCTCAGCAGTCAACAGGTTTGCTCTTCGCAACAGTATATTCATTACTGCCCTCACTGAAAAACAATGTCAGTGCCAATTATAATTTTCTAGTAGAAATATTTTTCCTTTTTTGACAGATGATCTTATGAAGTGAATTTTGTCTTGTTACTGATGCTTTTGTACACATTTTGCAATTAATAAATTATATGAACTAAAATAATGCATGGGTTCTGTGTCACAGATGTACAATCTACATTAAGAACAAACGCTACATATCTTTAGGGTCCTAACATGAAATTAACAAAATCAATACCTCGTCTCATTCTGCTAAAGAAATTCTTCACCAACAGAGTAATTTATATGTGAAATCAGCTATGAAATTCTCTTTTTGCAAACAACACAAGATCTCAAAACCAACTACGATGAATGTAGATCCATGGACTTAAGCACAAGACACCTTTTTCCTTTTATAATATACAGAGCAGCGCCTCCACTACATAATTCCAGCTTGTCTGCAGCTTGTAATACATTCTCAACATCAAACAATGTATGTAAAGCTGTACTAAAAGAGGAATTTTCATTATCAAATAAAATATTTAAATTTGAATCTTTAACAAGAATAACCCACAAAATAGAAAAGTAGTTTATTATAATTCAATTTGATTCTTTATTTCAATATTAATAATATTCAATTTATACATATTATTTTCTGAAATAATTACAGTTTACATACTTTCTTCATTTCCTAAATATATTAATGTACATAAATGTCACATAAGTAACTTGCATATAAATTTTACATTTATTGCAGTATTATCATTATTAACATTCATTTGTCTGTACCTAAATTTCAAAATGCTGTTGGATATGTGCAAACCATTCATTGTAAAATTGCTTTGACTATGAATTTATGAACTAGAATAATCTACTTTTTAGAAAAGCCTTATGTTATTCTTGTAACTTTTAATGACATCTGGTGACAGGTAGAATATCTTAATTTCTGCTTATGTAGGGCTTTTCTCACCCAGAGTATTATGAGTAATGAATGTGTTATTGCCTATTTGTAGTGCTGTGGTGGCTAATAGAAGTGGGACAATGTTGTGTTTCAATTGATAACATTAGGGTTCTGGGTGTTGATAAACATGGGAAGGTAAGAATTTTAAATGATTGAAAGTATTTTTTATGCCAGACACATGATCCAATTTGTGCTATGATTGTAACAAATTGTTTTTGTAGTTGTTTCATTTTTTCACCTGAAATTTACTTGCATTTTTCCACAAACCTAGATTTTACTGTGAAAGAGTTTCCATACTATTCCCGAAACGGTTTATACAGTTTTCAGTTATCTGAATTGTATTCTCACTATGAACTTCAATGAAAAACTAACATCCACTTAATTTCACTTCCATTTAGATGGCTTCAAAAACATAAAATTAATTTCAAAAACCAAATATGAAAGTCTTCATCCTTTTTAGAATTACTGCACAGAATATCACCACCATGAATAAACCATGTTTTTACTACTTTATATGCAGAACCTCATGTCTATATTGAGATAACATCAGTTGCCTTTTTATAATCACATCTTGGTAACAATATGTGCAAAAAATACACATTCTCTGGTTCACATTTCACAATCATATTCTATGAGCTTTGAAGAAGACTAACCATTTGTTTATTCTCAAATATTTTTTCAAATATTAATAAGTTTGTCTGACACCCTTTGGATACATTCAATGAATCTTCTTCAAGAATTACAGTTGCTTCCATCAACATTTTTTCATAATTACCTTCTGAAAATGAAAAAGTTTTAAAAATATTTTTTTAATTGATAGGTGGTAAATAACATTTCATGAAATTTGTAATTTCATATAATCAGAAAAAATCAATAATTAATTATAATTAAAAAATAGAAGACAATAAACAACATACACATTCACTATATCAATAAAGTTCAGTATGAGGATTACAGTCGTCAGATATGTTTGGTGAACAGGCATGATGTTTCAATGGCAGTATATGTGTCTTTGCCCAAGATATCCACTAAAAGTTCAACAAAATTAAACAAGAATGAAAAATAATATGATAAACAAATAAATTCTTACATTAATTAACCTTAAAAATTACCATTTTAATTATAATAAATTTTATCTTCAGGTCTGGTCTGTAAATTATATCCTCTGCAAGTAACCTTATTTATTTTTTAAATACTATTGAAAACGCATATCAAATGCATGTTTACTATTTCAAACATTCCTAGAAACATCACATAAAAATCTGTTTGGATTATCTTTCATTTTTTGTTTTTTTGGCATGCAAATTCTACAAATTTTGCACTAATTTAGAGCAAAATGTTAACTTACATATTATTTGATTGCACAATTTAACTCCTGGATTTTTTCCGAATTGTTGTGTAAATACTAACTACACTATTGGTTGATTATATCACAGTATTGATTGTGTATGATTTTACAATGCTTGTGTATCAATTTGATAATTAACTTATAGTCTAAGGTGAATAAGTAGTATATGTACTTACCACATTTCGCCTAACATTGTCATTGTTGAAATTCTTGACGCAATACCACCATTGTCATTTAATTTTCTCCTTTTCTGGGGAAAATGTCAACCTATTTCTTTTTATATCTTGATTTTCGACTCACTTTGGAAACTTCTAAATTTACTTCATACTCCAGAATAAAGTTTTTACTATGAAGAGATCAGTCAAGTCTACTGTTCATCGTGCTATCAATAGAAGCCATCTTGTCCCAACAAAAATGCCCAAGTCGTTCACAGCGCTTACCTAGCGAGAACTGTGAGTACTAGCCTCACATTAGCTTCAGTTTTAGACCGGGAGTGAACACACCTATATATCTTACACCGTGCTGCGTGTCCGCACCGAAGTCTGTGATACGAGTTTAGAAGTGTAAAGTGTAGTGTCAAGGTATCCATTTATACGGAAAATCTACTGTACTAACTACAAGAATACAGTCAAGCCCCTGTGTTTGCAGTTGGCTGGACTTATTATGCCAAATGGTGACTACAACAGCAACATAACCAAAGAATCTACCAACATGACGAACAACCAAGAAGGTAAGAAGTCATATGCTAGTGTAGCTACAAGAGGTGTATTCCCCAACAAGGATCAAGCTATAGTAATAGAATCAAAAGAAGAACTTACTATAAAAGACTATTTAAATAAGCTAGCCACAATTGTTGACTCTACGAATATAAGGTTTATATCAAGGATTTATAACAACAGAGTATGTGTTTTCTTAAGTAGTAAGGAAATTGCTGACTATATAACTGATAATCTTAGTAATATTAATATCCAAAACCATATCTTAACAGTCAGGCCCCTAATAAGTAAACAAAAGAGAATTATCATCTCAAATGTCTGTCCTATCATACCTCACGATGTAATTGAAAGAGAGCTAATCAAGAGAAACATACAAAATCACTCTAACATTTCTTTCATCAAAGCAGAAGTTACAGAACCTGGTTTCTCACACATTATGAGTTTTAGGAGGCAGATTTTTATTGATCCAGAGGACATTAACAAGGTATCCGATTCAATGACCATATTTTATGACAATACAACATATAGGATTTACTTTACAAGTGACACCATGGCATGCTTCAATTGTAGACAAGCTGGTCATCTTGCCAACCAGAGCCCTACCAAGATCTCCACCTTAAATGCTCACTATGTTAACCAAGAATTTAAAAAAATCATGAACAGGAGTCATTGATAACACAAGAACTGTCACAAAACACACTGAACCAAATAGAAGAACACAGTATGGCTAATAACAAGAACTTACCAATTATCAATAAAGGAACTTTAACATCTGAATCTCCCTCTCAATGATGATACTGCACACCCAAAACTACTAATAATGACACTTCAAAACAATGTCAAGAACAGGAGGCAATGATAACACAAGAAGTGCCACAACACACCTTGAACCAGATAGATGAGCATAGTATGGTTAATAGCACTAACTTACCAATTGTGAATAAAAGCTCTTTAACAAGTGAATCTTCCTCTCAACCTGATACTGACAATTGCACATCCAAAACTACTAATACTGACATCCCAAAACAACCAATCAAGAAAAAGAAAAAAACTAAAAATGAAAAAAGTGAAAACACAGTAACACAAGAAGACATTCGAATCAAATCTATTGATGAACTAAGTAAGCCTATCCAGAAGATCATTGATGAAAAGCCTGAACAATTTCCTCTCAATTACATACAATTTAAAAATTTCCTTGAAAATTCCTTTGGAGGTAAAAACCCTCTTATTATAGCTAAAGACTATCCCTGTGACACTCAGTCTATTATCCAGATGATGACTAATACATATCCTCTCCTAACAGAAATATCCATTAAAAACAGGTTCATCAGAATTATAAACAAATAAAAAATCAGTAACCCACTTAATGAAGACTCAGGAAGTGATACTTCTACTTCTGTTTAAATTTAATAAATAGAAATATATTTGATGAATGTTCTACAGTGGAATACTAATGGTTTTCATCCTCGATATGAAAGAATACAGATTTTGTGTGAGAAATACAAACCTGAAATAGTATGTGTGCAGGAAACCAACTTCAAAGTAAATAAATCTGGTAAATTAAAAGGATTCAAGTGCTACAATAGAAATAGATCAACTTCTTCTATTGCAAGTGGAAGTGTTGCTATTTTTGTTAAAAATTAAACCACTTTTATATCAGATCCGATATTGAGGCAATAGCAATACAAATACAAGTTCCCTTTTCCATATGTATATGCAACATATATATACCCAACAGCTATCAATTTGAAAAGAATGAAGTGAAGGATATCATAAAACAATTACCTAAGCCCTTTATTCTATTAGGTGATGTTAATTGCCATAATACCCTCTGGGGATCGTATAAAACCGACTCAAGAGGCATCAACATGGAAGCTATTATTGAAGAATCTGATTTGGCAGTACTAAATAATGGGCAACCTACACACTTCAATATTAATAATGGACAGCTTAGTGTAATTGACCTCACACTCAGCTCCAACAGCCTGGCCTCTAAATGCAATTGGTATGCACTGGATGAGCCTCACGACAGTGACCACTTTCCCATTTTCATGATTATCAGCGATTCTTCATGTATCTCGAATCCGCTGCAAGAGAATATTAAGTGGAACTACTCCAAAGCCAACTGGCTTAACTATCAGGAACAAATTAAAATGAAAACATCTCAAATGGATATGTTTCAAGAACACGACATTGACGTAATAATCAAATCGTTTACTGATGTCATAACAACAGCAGTAATGACTCACTAGAAATTATCAAACCCACAAAAAGAAGAAACGTGGTACCATGGTGGTACGAAAAATGTAAAAATGCTCTTAAACAGTCCAAACATGCGTTCAACCGATACAAGAAACACCCAACAAATGAAAATAAAATCGAATATAAAAAACTAAGAGTTCTTACAAGAAGAATAATTAAAGAAAGCAAAGCCAACTCCTGGATAAGTTATGTATCCTCTATCAATGTGAATAATAACATTAAAGATTCTTGGAAAAAAATTAGTTCAATACAAGGTAAGAAAAGATTTAATCAAATACATTTACTGCTGTCCTAAAATGTCCAAGTTATTAATGAACCCGCTGATATCGCAAATGAGCTCGCCAACAAATTTGCCAGCAACTCTATCTCTCAAAATTTCCCTTAAGCCTTCCAAACTTACAAAAGTGAACAAGAAAGAAAACAGCTGATGGTGAACACAGAAGCGTGTCACATTCAAGAGCACCTTAACTTACCTATTTCAATGAAAGAACTTGTCACAACACTAGACACCTCCAAAAATTCTTCTCCCGGACCAGACAATATTCCAAATATCTTGCTTAAAAATCTACCACAGGAAGGGAAAGATATACTACTAAAAATATACAACTACATATGGATAGAAAAGACATTCCCAAAAGTGTGGAAAGCGGCTATTGTGATCCCCATTTCTAAGCCCGGAAAAGACCCAACACTAAGTGGTAATTACAGGCCCATATCATTGACTTGCAATATGTGCAAGATTTTGGAAAAAATTGTTAATCGTCGGCTCAGATGGTATCTCGATTACAAGAATATAATATCCAGCAATCAGTTTGGATTTCGACCAGGACACTCAACGACCTCCCACCTGGTAAGCATAGATACCTATATTCAAGAAGCTTTTGCCAACAAACATGTGTTAGCTGTCAACTTGGACATCGAAAAGGCATACGATATTGTATGGATGCATCGAGTCCTACAGAAGTTGAGCGAAGCTACAGGAGTTCGAGACAACATGTTTCAGTTTATCAAACATTTCACGGAAGATCGAGTCATGCAAGTGAGAGCAAATGGAACATTATCTATGAAGAAAAGAATAGAGAACGGTGTACCTCAAGGATCCATCCTAAGTGTTACACTTTTCCTACTAGCAATAAATGACGCGGACGAAAAAATCAAACCACCCACTATCATTAGGAAATACGCCGATGATATTACTATGCTTTGTAAAGGAAGAAATATTAACTCAAGCCAAGAAATTATGCAAATCGCATTAAATAGTATTTATGATTGGTCACTCAAATCAGGGTTTAAATTTGCACCTCAGAAAACGAAGTGCATTATTGTTTCAAAGAAGAAAATTATCAACTTACCTACGCTTAAAATTGGTAATCAGATCCTGAGCTTTGTCACCAGTACCAAAATATTAGGAATGCACTTCGACACTAAACTGACCTGGAAGTTGCACATATTGAACACTATTAACGAATGTGAAAGGAGAATCAACATACTTAAATGCCTGGTTCACAACAACTGGAGAGCAGATAGACAATTGCTATTATTAACATACAAAGCACTTGTGAGATCCAAAATAGACTACGGATCAATAATATACAGATCTGCTGGTAAAAGTGACCTCAAAAAACTGGATACAGTCCGAATATGCACCGGTTGTTTCCATACCAGTCCCATCGGAAGCATACTAATTGAAGCAAATGAACCCACATTATCTCATCGCAGAGAGGAACTAATAATCAAATATGCTTTAAAAGCAGCCACGTCCATCAATCCAATCATAGTACAGGACATATATCCTAAACAACAAGAGTACATAGAGCATTCGCGTTTTATACCTTTGTATGAAAACACTAGAAGAGTACTAGTGTTTAGAGAACTTAATTTCGATCACAGAAAAGTAGAAAAGAAGAAAAATTACAAAATCCCTCCTTGGATAATCTCGGATATCTCAGTAGACTTATCATCTGGCGCTCATCAAGGAAATGGAACATCTGAGATAAATTCTGCACCGACCAACAATTACGACATGTTTTATCCTGTTTATGCGAAAGCAATTAAAAATACACAAGGAACAGAAGCAACAGTGGTAACGAAAGATGTATCGGTGAAACACCAACTTAACTACTATACCAGCCATCTTACTGCCGAATTATGCGCCATCTTGACCGCTATGAAACTTATTAAAAATATTAACCACTCAAAGTTCAGTTTATACTCAAATTCCCGCTCTGCAATAAAAAGCATCAACAATAACGAAACTTCTAGTGAAATGATTATTACAATTCAAGAACTGTATCATGACATTACCACATTAGGTAAAGAAGTAATATTGGTATGGAATATGAATCAAGATACAGAAATGCAGACGGAAACTGCCAGAGTAGTTAGTGGAAGTACAACTGATATCCCAAACACTGTACTGGCAATTTCGAATACACTCCAAGATCTAGTGAAACATATTGGAAAAATATTAGAAGAAAAATGGTTCTCCATATGGACTACGCTTCAAAGAAGCGACCTTCATAAAAACATAACCAATTTTCAAAGTCTGAAACATAATAAAAAGCTCAACAGAAAGGAACAAGTAGCCATAACGAGAACAAGAACAGGTCACTGTAAGCTAAGTTATCTATATTTGATAGACGGATCCAATCCTCCATCATGTGACCTGTGCAATACGGCTTGGTCCCTGTCTCACATAGTCAATCATTGCCCTACTTTCCAACATATCAGGCAGAGGTATCTCCACGACACAAGTTTGGAATGTATACTTGAACCTGAGAAGTATCAAGAAAGAATTTTACAATTCTATAAGGAGAGTGGAATTTTCAGCCAAATTTGAACTTTGTTTTGATCTTTTTTTTTTGCATGTGTCATTAAGTATTACTAGCGTACCCGTGCGAGAACTCTCGCATGTTAAATCCCACCCTTTCCCTATCCATTTGTCCATCCTTTCCATAAAGGAGAGGAACTACTAATGTACTTACAGAATACACAAAAAAATGATAACAATGCAATTGATGTTTGAAACAAATTTTCAATTAAAGTTTATTCAAAATTATAGATGTTCTTGGAACAATTCATACTTCTTCAAAAACAACATTTGAAGAAATTTTTCAATCTTTCTTGAGAGTTAGCTTTTCGCTTTCCTTGATAGTCAAATACTAGTAAAGGTTTTTGCTCTTGAGCAAGCCAAGTAAAGTAGTGAGAAAATACCGGATCGGGCAAGAACAGACCTACTCATTGCAATATTATTTAACTTTCCTTGATTTGTTATGAAGAACCGAGTGGGTTTTGGAGAGTCAGGGTGCCAGCTTGTTGGGGTGAGAAAATTGAAAAATTATTTGTATACTAAAAAGTATTGAATTATTTTCTACGTCCTTACGTGCCTCAAGAAAATCAATTCCGAGCCAAAAAATAATCAAACTAATGTTTCCAACTTCGAGAACTAAATACCATTTGTTAGCATTAGAAACAATTTAGTAGGCATTAGTAAGCCCACTTCGGTACATGGGAATGTTGCTCAAACGATGTTTGCATTTTTAATATCTTAACGAACCGACACCTTGAGATTAATATCAAACGGTGTTTTATTTACAAGATGAGTTTGCTGCTGGGCGTTGGTGAATATTGTTCCAGATACCCCCAACATTTAAATCGTGCGTTTGGACTGGTATCGTTGGCAGCTGTCGGGTGACTTGCAAAATTCTTTGTATAATTTTAAATTTAGATGTTTTTTAATTCATTCACGCAGTATTGTAGGCTAGCGCGTTTTGATTTTTGTTTTCCATTTATTTCAAGCTATTTTACTTTAGCTACTTTAAAAAGTTTGTTCTTTGTGTTGTGCCATAGCACAAGTTTTCTCCCACTATCTCTGCGTACCCGTGCGTGAACTCTCGCATGTTAGACCCCCACACTCATCCCTATCCTTCTATTTTCTTTCAAAGAGGGAAAGTAGTTAACGAAACGTGTTTATGTGTTTAAAATCTATAAAGATAACTTGCAATGTACTAACACAATTACAAATAAAAATAAAGAACAATGCAATTAATGTGTAAAAGGAATTTTCAATAAATATTTATTCAATATCATGGAGAATTTGCTTGGAACAATTCCCAACACTTACTTAAAGACATTTGAAGTAATTATTCAATATTCTTTGTCAGTTAGGTTTTAGTTCTTCGTGATAGTCACAAAAATATTAGTTTTTTTTACTTTTGAGAAAGCTACGTGTCTGAACCTGTTGACTTGAAAATTTCATCGAATGATAACGAAAATATTGGTACAGGTAAAACACAAACACAGTCTACACTCTTCACTGAACACCCACATCTCTCCACAATTAAGTACGCACTTACAGCCCATGAAAAAACGTTAATGAATAGTTTCACTACACGCATAAGAAACAATCTTCATAGGTATAGGTATCAAGCAACTATAATAGTGCTTCTAGTTGTTGCTGGAGAGCAAATCTTGAATTAATGATTATGCAAATAAACATCGTCAGACTGCACAAACTACGGTGTTAACAGAAAGCGTAAATAAAGATTGTCAAATCTAAGCCTTCTAAGCGTGTCGCCTCAAAAATTGCTACCAGCAGGAAGGGCTGAAATATTGAGGTGGCCTTGATAGTATTGAAGCGTGGAACCGAAAAGTTGATTGAATGGATCGAAGAATGTCTCATCTTATAGATTATGGTCTGAAAAAACGCTTCTTTGAGGCCTTTGCCCTCAAAATTTTACTTTTTAAGGCTCTAAAATGCTTTGTTTATGAGTTATTTGCCGATATAGGTTGACATGTGAGGCGGGTTGCATTTTACATGAATATTTCGATGCTGTTTTTTAAAGAAATCATCCATATTTTTAAAGTCAAAGTGGAATTCGTCAAGTCTCCGTGAAATTCTCTTTCTTTAGAGCCCTCATTTATAAAGATTGGTTGCGTGTGACAGCCGGAACCCAAAGGTATACTACTGAAATAATACAGGAGACGATTGTTACTACTATTTCGTTTTTTTTTTGCAATCCTGTAAACAATTATTATGAATTACTGTTTATTGTACTGAATTTGTAAACCTCAATTAATCATGTATGAATTACTGTTATAATGTATTTTTTCTGAGTCGCTAATGACGCAGTTGTCGATGCGACGTTAAATAAACAAACAAACAATATGGACGAGTCCAATAACCCCGAGGCTCCTGAATCGGCAACACAGCTTGCGGTAGAAAGAGAGAGTCTTATGTAAAATTGTATTGGATAGAAAGAGAGGGCAATACTCCGTAAGGCGCCGAACTGCAATCAAATGTTTGGATGCACAGTAGATAAGTATCGGTAAGTAATTGGGTTGCATGTTTTCATTTCAACTTATTTGAATTTCAATGTAAGATAGTTTAAACATGTTTCAGTTCTTCTTGAAGTTTCCATTACAAAGCTGTCACTAAATTTCTTACTTGTTATTGAATCTATAGCTCAATCTCTTTTCCTTTTTTTGTTCAACTTCATTATTGTAATGGGAGATTAAAAATAAAACTTTTATTTTTGTAAAGTGAACAATTTTATTTATTGTTCGTAAAATATTCAAATAAACATTTAACATGAATGCTCATTGTGGTATAAATTTGTACAAATCTTATAGTAATTTTTGGTAAAGTTGTTCTGTCTTCAGATGGTGATGGACACAACAAAAGCAGGTTTTCGTTCTCTCTCCATTGTTCTCCTCGAATGTTAGAATTTAGTCTCCACCAGTCATGACCTCCATGAATTCTGAAACAATTAGAAATAAAAGAAAATGTAACAAAATTATTACTAAGGAGAATTGTTTTGAGAAAACCCCTCTCAATGAAAATTTCCATCTTCAAAAGTATTTTGAGCTTTTGAAGAAGAAATCATCGTATTCAGGTAAACCAGAAATATTGGAAATAAACTCTTTATGCATATTATAGGTATATTTTTGAATTATTAGCTTTCATTGAACCTGAAGGTAATTTCTTAAATTGAAATAAAAACATTCCTTGCAGCTCACGTTATTTAAGAATTTTGGATTCCCTATATATTTCCGAGCTACTTATTTATCATCATAGACATTCTTATTGGCAAAGTAGTATATCCTACAATATACCTAACAAATAATTTACATGAAAGATTTTCAAATAGCAGTGAAGATGTATGTTTCAAGTCATGGTAGCACCAATTTTAACTAGGGAAAATGCTAGATATTAAATACAAAAATAATTTGCATGGAAGTTTACTTAGTCATTTGCGTTAGTATTTGATCATAAACATTGTTTCTAACTTTAACTCAAACTAGAAATATTAAAGAGACAGATATTCACCATCGAAGTCAACGGTACCGGAGCCGTCAGAGTCGATTTCCTCAATCATCATATCCAGATCCTCATTAGTGACTTTGTCATCCAACTCTCTTAGAATTTCACGCAGCACACTTGTGGAGATGTAGCCGTTTCCTGTAGGATAGGACAAAGCAATTCAATATTCATAATACAATAAATATGTTCATTAAGTTATGTGTTTATTTCCTGTGTTTTCGCAGTTCGAATCTCAATGAAAGCGTTTCTTTTTAATCATCAAATTGTTGTTTTATAATTAACCTATAGGATTAACATAATTTTAACGAAGAGTCAAGGAGTCCTACATTAACCCTCATAATATTTTGTTCTAATGTGTTTTATCTAACTGGATGGATAATGTGAATAAAATGTAGAGCTGTATTGTTTTGTGACAGTTCACATTCTGACGCAGTCAAAGAGATTCCTTACACCTGTCCAACACCAATGCATGATGCGTTGTCTCAAACCATCAGAACCAGAAGTCACATGTGTAATTTACGTACATCAAATTTGTCACCACATATTCTATTGGCAAAGTGTTCATATTCGGCGACCCTTACATGTTCTAGGAGTTCATTATATTTTCCCTAAGGTACCTCTATATTATCAACACACAAAATATAATTTATGGGTTGTAAAAATATATTGAAGTTGATGTAAAGTTAAAATGATGTAAAGTTAAGTAACAGTAAAGTGTACTGTAAAAGTAACAGTAAAGTGTACTGTAACAGTGAATAAAATGTACTCTGAGTTTGTAGCTTTGGCTGACCAACTCACCTTCCTTGTCATACAATCGGAAAGCCTCTCGGAGCTCTTCCTGCATAGCTTCAGTATCCTCCTCAATCAAGAACCTGGCAGCCAAGTCACAGAACTCCTCAAACTCCAGCTGGCCGGAACCTGCACATCAAATTCATTCAAGAACAGTGCGTGTTATATGTGACACAACTACAAGCAATTTTTGTTTCACTCGACATTTTTACTGAAAATGCGTTGGTGTCTGCTGGGTCCCGGCAGTATACAAACACACACACACAAACACACACACACACACACACACACACACACACATACATACATATATATATATATATATATAGATATATATATATACACATTATTTAGTTAAAGTTATTCTCGATATTCTCGAGTTTATTGAACGACATCTTGTGAAAATGTATAATTTTTTGTCTCAAAAATGAGTTTCTTTTCTACAGGAACGATAATAAAGGCAAATATGCTTTCTTATTTACTTGTATATTTGTAATGAACTGTTAGAAAAACATGAACATGTAATATAAGATTTAACAGATAATTATTACAAAATATTTAAGCAACGTAATGCGCGAAAGGCTAAAGGTCTGTTACTCAATTATAAAGTGTTATCAAATACGTACTCTTAGTAAAAATGAATGAAACTGTGATGTATGTACGAGAATGATAGAAAATAGTTTTAGTTTCCGATGAATGCATCATTTCTTGATGTACATTTTTGATGGCAACTTGATTATTGCATGATGCATTTAAATATTATTTACGCATTCAAGTCCTTAGAACACGAACTCTGGTGGCGTCGTGACAAACTGCCATCATATGTTCTGCAAGCTTCCGCGAGGTTACACCTGCAACCAGGTGCAAGTGGCGCAACGAACAGTCCGACTATCGAAGGTGTCGAGTGGGTTGCATCAAAAGGCGAACTCTTTCCTTTCCGAAGGTAAGAACTTTTACTGGAAACATTTTTGAATGCAAGGCGACTATTTAACGTCGAATGGAAATGCTTGTATTTGAAATTGCTTTTACTAGATCTAAATTGAAATAATAAATCGTTTTCCTAATTTTCATTTCTATTTCATCATATTAACACTGTTTAGAACAATTAACGACCCCAAAGAATGCACATAGATTGAACAAAGAATGCACCTAGGTTGATCTGCATCTAAACAGATGTAATGTCTTTTAAATGTAAGCAACGATGATATTGAGGGCAAAGGAACTTTGTGATATTTTTCTATAATTTTGTCTGAAATTCTCGTACCGTCTGCGTCGACCTCTGCGATGATCTCCTTGAGAATGTCATCGTCGACGGGATGCTCCAGCATCCTCAAGATCTCGCCTACCATGTCTGTGCTGATGGAACCGCTCTTCTCGCGGTCGAAAGCCTCGAAGGCCTTCTTCAGAACTGCAAGAAAGAAGTATCTTTTGAGCAAGTCATCAATAATATTTAATTGTTTAAGCATGTTTATTTTATTAAACTTTAATTGCATTGTACGTGCTTCACAGCAAATTAAGTTCGGAAATATATTATTATTATTATTCAAGACGTAATAAAATTCAAATTTCAAAACTATTAATAATTAAATAATCGAGAATACTTACGCTCGATCTGTTCCTTGGGAAGATCATCCTGAAGCAGAGAGAAAGCATGTATTACTAATCAACATTGAAAACAATTATACACAAAATTTGTCACTGAATTTTAAAACAATTGCCGATATTTGATTATCGTAACGAAAAACTGAAGAATATATCTTCATATTGCGTAAAAATTGTTTTCAAAAATGTTATATTATTTTTAAACAAAGCTCAATGGAATAATGACTCGCACATGAAATATAATCCAGAATTTCATGTTTTAATTTGACTCTAAATTTTTTACATGTGAAAATTTAAAAAGTTTGTAGTATATCTTTAGCAGCGATATCAATTTTTCAAAACCTCACTATTTTTTTAAAATTATATTTACCGTAGCAAACAATTGAAATATAAACGATTTGCCATTTAACGATTCAAACCCTTCTCAATCGTACTTCCCAAATTAATTTCGTAAAAATTTTAAAACTTACTGAAACTAGTACTTCAAAGAAATTAGTGCAAACTTATCATTTCATATTCAATTGTTTCCAAAATTCAAAAGTTTCATTGTTAAATGTGAGATCTTTTATCATACATTTTGTTAAATTAACAAACTTAACTTAAGGTTTTTGATATTTTTGAATACCAATTGTAATCTGAAATATCCTTTGGTCTTCATAAAAGTTGATTTTATTATAAATACTCAAAACTGTTTAACAAAATATAAATAATAAATTGTTTTATTTACAAATATTGCTGATAAGGTTTCTGTTTCACAAATTGAATTATGAAAAATCTCTCAAATATGGACACAGGATATTTTGTGAAATAATCCTCTAGATTTTAGATTAAGTTAATCAAATAATCGAAACAACTAAGAACCTAAGATCAATTATTATACTAATTTAGGAATACTGAAAATATGCCGCTACAATAAAAATTAGAAAAATAGTCTTCTGTCATACTGACTATTACATTTAAAGCTCACAGTAGGCGATCCTACATGGTTGCCAAGAGCAGGGCCAGCAGTTGCTCTAGTATCTCCTTTCCACACTGAGCAACTGTGTCCTGAACCATATGTTGTCCTATAATATTTTTGGACGAATTTTATTTAAAGAAATCAAGTAATGTTGAGGAGTTTACTTGTTTTTATTACAGAAGTTTAGAATTGTTACTCCGCTTTCAATTGTTACTTAGGAATTTCTAATTAGAATTTTATATAAAAATAACTGTGTTTATGTGAGCTCAGCAATTAAACCTTTTACGCTTCGAATGTAAAATATGAATAAAATGATTGGATATAGGTACCTAAATCCTTCTTATTGTTGTTGTGTTTCCGATTGTTCCTGTGTTACCTATTGCTACACGGCAATATTATTTTAAAGTTCAACCTCGAAGACTGACAAAGCTAAGTATAGAAAAACTTACGATTTATTGATTTTTCCCTACATCTTTTTGCGTAATCCTGTGTTTATTTACTCTTAAATGTATTACGATATTTTACACTGCTGTGTGTCTGTATTTGTGATAATACACTCTCGCAATATAATACACTACTTTTGAAAGCGGGCAGATATCGCATGAATTTATGTATAAGCGTTCGCAGTAATACTAATAAATACTAACGCTCACAAAACTACTTTCAGTGAGCATATTCACTTAACGGATAATTCATTTTCCTGTTTTCTTGTCTTCATTTTTCACCTTCGACCCAAATTTTCGACTTGGGGCGAAATCTCCCATCACCCACACATCTTTCCCAGATGCCCTTTTACGTCACCTTTTACAAATCTGAGATACTTTGCAATAAAATAGTTCTAAATGATAAATGATAGAATTTGCCACAAACCTAAATTCTCAGTAGTGCATAGTGCAAAACTTTCCGAGGATTACTTCTCAACAATACGTAAACAAAAGTTGTAAGACCTTAAGGAACTAATTGAAGTTTTAAAAATGCCAGTAAATTGAAGTTTAAACAGGAGTTTGCTTAACAATGTAGTGAGGACATAAACATTAGAAAAATAGTCTTGAAGTGAAAGTCTTATGTCCACCATTGCAATCGTCATTACTTAAAAAAAATATTGTTAACTAGGAAAACCCGTCAGAGGTTGATCTGCCCTTCATCTCCCTCTTTCCCCTCCCATCACCCATTCTCAGTCTCTCCCTCCTTCCCTCACTCTGTTTCCGTCTGTCTGTCTCTGTGTGTTTCTGTCTCTACCGCTCTCTGACCCTCTCATTCACATTTACTTGCAGATTCTGCACGTCTCTGAGCAGTTGAGGTAATATCGGGAAGCGCCGGACCAGCAAAAATGTAATAGAATGTTTGAGAAGAGATCATTCAGTAGATTACGGTGTGGTTAATGTTTCTTTGAGGCCTTTGGCCTCAAAAGTTTGATTTTAAAGCCCTAGAACGCTTCGTTTAAGAGTTATGTAACGATATAGACTTAAAATGCTACCGACTGTGTTGCAGGTTGCATTTGACGTGAATATTTAGTTTTGTTTTACAGCGCTGTATAGTGGAGTTACAACAGAATTAACAGCACATAAACCTCCTGTGTGAAAAAACACGTAGAAGTGCCAACTTTCTTGGAGATCCGTCCAACGTTGTCCAGTTTTATATATAGAGATTAACATCCGGTTTGATAGCTCATTTGTTTTCTGAGGTGGGAATTAAGGTAGATCTTCCTTCACACAAAATTTAATACTGGAATTTTATTTTCCAATTAACGAATTAAATCCAATTTTCATGAGAAAGCACTCAACACATTTTTATCGCCAATTAAAAAAATAAGTTAGTAAAATTAATAGCTTTCCACAATTTTGCTTTTTTTCGAAAGAACAAGTAAGATTATCATTCCTTACGTTTTTATCTGTAAATGGAAATCTATATTTGTTGAATATTTCAGACAAATTCTTTACCATTTAATGATATTCCCACGTCTATTTTATCTTCAAGCTTGAAAACGACTAATTTTGTCACTCTAAACAAAATAGTACTCTCTTAATCTTCACTTGTGTCACTTCAAATCCACAGAATGTCCTTGATCACTAAACTTGTCATGAGTAAATAAACGTCGTTAAAGGACATAAAGTATTCAATATTTCCCCTCCTTAAAAATTGCATGATGTTAACAATTACTAATTTCATATTAATACTTGTTTAATATCAGTAGAATACTCTGCAACTTTGTGTAGTGTGTTACTTGAAAAAAATCTCTTTACATAAGTACAGTCCTTAATCAGCCACGCGAAGTAAAAATTCCCCGCCAGCGCCTCACAAAACATACAGCTCCCTTTCAAAACAGCTGTGCGCCATGACAACAACGCGAGTAAATTTCCCAACCTAGGATTTAGTGCTGGGAGGGACAGAGGGCGTTTTAACGAGGGCCCGTTCTTCTTCCTGGGCCGGGCCGGGCCCGGGCTGGTCTTGGCCGTCCGCCGCATACCGCCACGCCGCGCCGCCGCCGCCGCCTCAGGACCGGAGGTTGCGCGCCACGCGACCGGTCAGCCGTGATCACGTGCGAGACGTCTGCCCTCGTTCGTCCGCCTGCCACGTGGATTTCTCGACACCTCCTCGCGGAGCTCTTTTTGCGACGGGATTCTTGGATGTGGACGAGGTTTGGTCGGCGGGATGGCCCCGTGTCGCGGTGGAAATCGTTGCGCAGGTTTTTGTACGGAATTTCCGGGAAATTAACCCATTATACTTCGATTTTTCTTTCTTTGCGAGTGGGGATGTGTCATCAAAATGGAATATCTCACAGTATTTCGCGTCGCACTCGGTTGTGCCGCTAGGAGTCGCATGATCGCGACTGTATCGAGTAGTGCTGGTGATCATGCGACTCCTAGCGGTACAACCGAGAACGACGCGAAATACCGTGAGATATTCCATTTTGATCACATACCCACGCACCAAGCAAGAAAAACCTAAGTATAGTGCCCAAATTAATTATGTTCGCATATAGTGCTCGCCCATTGTCGTCGCGTTGTGCGCGCACAGTCATTGTTGGAGCCGTCTGGTTTTTGCAACTTTTAGTGCTATTCAACTTTCAATTCCGCCTCCACATGGAGTTCTTTTTGCGATAGGATTCTTGGATGTGAACGTCGGCGGGATGGCCTCGTCGGGCGGTGGCGATCGTGGGGCAAGTTTTTGTACGAAACGTGGAAATTTCCGGGAAATTAAAATAACGTAAATGTTGAGTAGTTGGGAATGTTTTATATACTTGTGATTGAGTTTAAATGTTTTGTGGCCCGTGGGATCACTTAGAAACCAGAGACTTAAATGCATAAGTTCGCTGTTTGAGATTTTTTTTCATTGGCTTTTAATTTCTTATGAGTAGCGGTTTTACATCCTAATATTACTTTTTATATTATTTGAGTGTAATTACTAATGATAGAACAATATGTAAGCAAATATTGTAGCAAGTCTATACATTATTTTTCAATTCAGATTAGAATTAGTGCATTTCTTCCTACTACAATATTTTTGTTCAGTGAAACTGCAGATGAAGCATTACAATCAGTGAATCTTCTGACAGAGAACTAGTATAGACAGCATACATCACTGATTTTATCCCCTTAACCTCATAATAGTCTGTAATAGTCGTAAATTCAAAATTTAATTTCTCGGATTTTTTAAGAAATTACAAAATTCTTGAGACAAGCACATTGGAATTCTCTTTCATGTGAATTCGTCTATAACTCCCTCGTACAAATCTCGTACTCTTGCATTTCCGGTATTGTGCTACAAACTGAACCACTCATGCGATCCACATGAATTAATTCCAAGATGTTTAAAAGTAATTTGCTTTCAAAATCCTTCCTTGAAAGCCCAATGCCTAGCGAATTAAGTCATTTAAATAAATATCTTTAGATCTTTATTGGCCGAAATATAGCTTTCGAAGACTCTCCCTTCAACTGCAGTCACAGCTGGTGAAGCCAGAAAACACCATCACACAGAACAGAATCCCATACGCAACTCAATGTTACAGTACAGCTGAAAGCTGTCTCGCAGTGTGAGAATCGTGTATTCCCAACGCCATCAGGAAAACTGTCAATCAACGCCAGACCAACGAAACGACAACTTAAATGATAATCCCTCTTTTTTCTCCGTTGGTCGTTCACACACGTTCCTGCGCCTGAGGCGCCACCGGCCGCCAGCGGGCGGCAAGCAGGAGGGCGGCGGGCGCCCCACACGTACCATGGCGACGGGTGAAGGCGGTTGGCTGCGTCAGGCGAGAAGCGAGGCGGTTGAGCGAGCGCTGGCGTCCGCGTGTCCGTTCGACCCCTGCGCTACAACTGACCGCTCACACGCCACGGCACTCGCCTCTAGGGCTTCACCTCCTCACACCACCCCACACCACATCCCCCGCACCACGCACCACCCCTTGCCTGCCCCGCGTCCCACTCACACGTTCGCTAATTTTACTTCCTCGGATTCTATCGGATGACGTCGCCCTTTGTCCCTGTGGAACACCCGTCCTGGCGCTCTTATTGTGTGGGACTCCACGCATTTCTCCCCCTATCCACCCCGGACAACGGCGACGGGCTAAGTTTGAATCCGACGGGATGACCTAGACGTTACGAATTCTCCTGAGGAGTGAGTGGCTGTTGCTGCTGCTGCTACTGCTGCGGCTGCTGCGACCGCGTGCAGATCTATATTTGACTCTAATGGCCTATATTTTACCCCAGATTATCACGGTCAGCATGCGCTTCGTTGAATCAAAACTGCGTCAAACTTCTTCATAGATTATATCGACGACGTAGGTCAACAGATATTTTTGTGCTCTCCACGTGTCTCAATTTAAAGTAACTCTGTATAGTGGGCGAATGTTAGACACCTGCATTATAGTTTATTTTAAACAAGTATATTTACCATGGCTCGTTTTTACATTCATGAGAGTACAATAAAGAGTTTAAAGATACTTCATCTGTCTCGTTGGCAATTTACTTAATTTTGAACATACAGTATTCTAAGTTTATTAACTGTAGCTAGTAATTTGACCACGTATGAAATTCATATTCAATTTCTAAGACATGTATCATTAATTCTTAATATCACAATGAAGTTCATGGTGCTCGTACAGGCTCGTAAACTTCTAAGTGTAGATCGTTCAGTACAGCTGAATTTGAAGGTAAATTGTTCAGTCTCCTCCAGTCATAACCTCCATAAATTCTGAAACAGTAAGACATTTCGAACTGTTAAAATATCTAAATTACAAAAATTCATATTACGAACATTACATTGCAAGTAATAAAAAATTGTACCATCAAAATCTACGGTTCCGGAACCGTCAGAATCAATTTCCTCAATCATCATGTCCAGGTCCTGGCTAGAAATCTTGTCATCAAGCTCTTTGAGAATCTCTCGTAGAACGGTGGTTGTAATATAGCCATTTCCTAGAAATAATCAGACATATTATTAACATTATTATTATTACTATTATTACTACTATTGTTATAATTTTTATCATCTTTTCTTTTAATGAATGTCAATACTGATATACTTAGCGACAAACAGTTCCATTCAAATTTCAGACATTCAACTTTTATTGTTCTTATAACTGTGACGTGTCTGTTAAGGTAGAGATGGCTGCTAAGACGGTTTTTTAAGGTATAATACCCGAAACGTCACAGTTACAAGAACAATAAAAATTGAATATCTAAAATTTAAATGGAACTGTTTGTCTCTAAGTATTGTTATAATTGTTATTGCTTTATTATTATTATTATTATTATTATTATTAATATTATTGCTAACTGAAGTACTCCGCGTTGCTAGGGTATTTATCACAATAATTTGTTAGGCAGGAAGAGGCATTCCATCTATTCCCTCCCTTCCGCGGAGCCTTCCTGTATCAATTCAATTGTATCTTAATCTTGTCTCAATCTTGTCTAACCTCTCTCTGCCTTGTTCCCAACTGGAAATACTCTTCTTCTTCTCACTTTCTCACTAAAAATGTTTATATTTTTGAAACTGGGGTTCCCGCCCCCAACTTTACTTACTTAAAATTAAAAATAGTGATGAAATCTAAACAAAACAAAATACATACACTCACATATTATTTTTGTGAAATTTTATGTATTATTCCCATACTTTCAATCGTTTACCACATTGGAATACTCATATTTTTCATATTTTTTCTTCTCCAGTGTTTATAAAGAAAAGAATTTATAAGTATTTGTTCCCACGTCCAGGCAACTGAAATATAAAGTACTTTTAATTGAATTCGACTACGCGTTTTAGTGTCCTTGATAGATAGTCTCTGACAGAAAGGTCCTATTAACCACTTAGATAATTATAATATCTCCAAAAATGCAAGCTCACACAGGAGATTCAGGCTTGACAAAAGTCTTTCTGTTACCTAAAAAACAACTCTTTTGTTCTATTTTCAACAACCTTGAAAAACAGGGTTAACATACATTCAATTCCTTCCATTTCTCACTACTCTTTTACTTCAATTATAATTCCTTCCAAACTTACTTTCATCAATTTAAACAATCATTCCTTCCCCAGCAAAAGGTATGCTTTCTTCACTGTCATAGAACACTTCCCTACAAAAATTTATCCGTCAGATTCAGCCTAACTCGTAAATCATTCAAAATAGCTTTCGTTTCAAGCGTTCAACTCGCAAATACGTAATAATCATACTTAAAGTACTACAAATAAACCAAAATAATTTCATATAGAATACATGGGTGCAATCATATATACCTTTTTACGACAATATTAATCACCCGTCAGCAAAGTGTCGTTTTCTAAACATATCATACATGAATAAGTATACTTCTCTCTTGTACACTTAATACATTCACGCCTAAACGCAAGTAAAATCAATATCCAAGGTACTTTTATAAATAAGAGTGAAGAAGAACAGTCAGAATCATTCATAACATAGACATTTCGCATTAAACAATTAACGGTAAAATCAAGTCTTCACCTATCATACAGGTATATGCAATTCTGTGCATTAATAAACCTCGTAGACCTCAGTAGTCATCCACTGGTGGCGCGCAGCTTAACTATTGACATTGATGCAGCCTTCAATCCATGACGTAATGTTGGGCGAAAAAAGTCCAGAAAAGTAATTATTTTGTGAATATGTTTAGGTTTATGGTTGTAAATCATAGCCTATAGCACTCCTGAACTTCCAAGGAAGCTAGCACATAAGTTCCATTGATATTAGTTCAATACATTGAGAGATTATCGCTCTGTAACGCAACTTCCTTGTGTCTTTATATATTAGTATAGATTATTATTACTACGTGACGCACCTTCCTTATCATACAAACGGAAGGCTTCTCTCAGCTCTTGTTGCATGGCCTCAGCATCTTCCTCAACCAGGAACCTAGCAGCCAGGGTGCAAAATTCCTCAAAACCAAGTTCGCCAGATCCTATAAAAAATCTTAAAATTAATAGAAATCTACAAATTCTTGAAGCACAGAATACAACGAATACACAATATAAAACTTCATTCTTAAATGTTTTAAATTAATTTAATTGAGAATGCTTTAAAAACTACAAAGTCATTAGCGGCCACTAATATTTTAAGCATTAGTAACATTGTTAACATTATTCATAGCATACATTGGTTAATACAGTTGCAAAGGAAAAACAATCAATTGTAATAATTTTTCATAATCATTTGAATTTATTTCCAAACCATAACTTTTAAATATTTTAGCACTAATTTGTACCCTTCAATTTAATTTAAATTATAATACAGATTCTTTAATGCCAAGAGTTTTTTCTTATATTTTGAACATTTGAACATTTTGTAATGTAAAAGGATGTGACTGGTGAACAGATTTCCTCGACAGGTTCGTTCATTAGATGGCAATGGGTGAGATAAATGTCCAATTCTCAGCATTGAGATAATAACTTGTTCCCTCCTTTATACATGATAATTGGGGATTCTTAAATTCTGTAAATTGAGTTGAAATGAAATATTAAAAATTATTAAGTATGTTTAAATTTATGAATAATATATTATCAACCACATAATTGCCAACCTTTTCATTTCTGGGGTTGACATGAATTTATTAATATGTAGAAGTGTGTTTGGACATGTGAATGTGTAGCAGGGATATGATATCATAAGGTAGTGACGAACTGATAGTTTAAAAAAGTTTTAAAACATAATTAATGTAACATTAGGAATGATAATGATATTTTGCATTATCTAAAAGTCAAGTGGTGTAGCAATCGGTGTTCCTGTCGTCCACAGCGTGCCTGTCGATAATGTTTCTAAAAATTGGTAGTTTAGTTTTTGGCACAATTATATTTTGTTGGCTTTAACCCAAGGAGGATAAAATGTGCCTTGTTTTGTCTGAAACTGGTAGGGAAGCATTCCGATGCAGGGAGGAGCTCTGAACGATGATTATGTGGATGTGTTATTTTAATAGTTAGACTCTCATTTTAAGATACTGAGCTCTAAATTTAAATCATGATAAACACTTCGGGGATGGAGTTAGACAATAAATTGTGTGCTCTTCTTTTATAAGATTTTTATAAGATATTTACTTGTTCCACTGAAGATGATTTGAATCAGCATACTGTATGCTTCGCGGAATATTGGTGGTGTAAATGAGTTATATCACCGTAAAAATGAGGTTAGTGGTCCAAATCGGTAATGTTCTATGAACAGTTTGAAAAGAAGACAATATTGATTTATTAAAACATATTAAATCCTTATATAGTATTTAAGTAAGCTCATATACCGTGCGTGTGTGGAGATTTCCGTGCCTCACGGCTAGACTACTTCCCATTCACCAATCGAGACATATGAGGTGTCATTGAACGCGTCTCGGTCCCCTGTTAGGGAACTGATAATGTGTTTTTCGATCCGGCCATAAAATTTCAATAAATGGCCAAAAACTTTTTCCTGTTTTGGATCTACGATCTTTTTGATTACGACGGGAATTAAACCAACGCCACCTGAATAGAACTATGCTGGTGGCGTTGATTAAACCCCAATATTCAGTGCTTATTTTCAGTCCGCGACACCATAATTTTCTTCCATGAGGATGGCAACACTGATTTTTGACAAACGAGAAAAAAAACTAAATGAATATCGCTCGGCAGAATGTGTTGTAAATTCTGAAGTATTTTAGTTGCAATGAAGTGTGAAGTAGAATTGGCAACTTGCCTTGGAACATTAAATTTGAAGAAATTGAAGTGAATACGAAGGAAATAAAAATGTAAATACTAAACAATTCATTTCTTAAGCGTGCAAAAATCGATTTTCAATTTAATGTGACTTACAACTAATACACCTTCAGAACAAAACACTTCGCCTTCAGAACAAAAATCAGATCGAGTTTGTGGAGTTTTAAAATCTTAAAATATGGGGCAAAAATATGGAAGTGTTAAGCAACTCAGGGGAATCCAATGTAGTTGTAGAAGATTTTGTGTCAGAATTTTCCAAACTAATGGAGAATGATATTATGTTATCATTAGAGAATAACGCAGAACAACAGCTTACAGGTGATCATTTATGTTCATATTAGAACACAAAACGTAAAAACTATAGCTGTGCTGTCGCATCATATATACCTTTATTTTTTTACAGGGATTATAATTTTGAAATTGCAATATGACGAGTTCATTTCCCGTTTGGAGTTAATATACATGGTCATTGAGTGTTGAGAATTTTTGAACTGGAGTATAACATTAATAGATACTACGATTCATTGGTAAGTCCAATGCTAGAAACTCTAAGAACATATTTTAACAAAGCTACGCATGAAAGAAATGTAGTATGAAATAAATTTTCAACACATGAATATACTTTTAAAACAGTTAACAGCGTCGGCGACGCCACATTCAACTAGTATTAAATTAATTCAATTGTTTAGGCACATGCAGTTTTCTTCATCTTTTGGAAATCGTCCGGATGCTACTTGCTGATCAGTGAAATAAACACGAATAACGCTTAAAATTAATGGAAACAAATCAAGCATATTTTGTTTCTTCTCATTAACCTTCCTCTGCTGTGGCTGTAGAAGCGGGATATTTAGGTGTTTGAAAACCAAAGTTGTTCCTCATCCACTGGTGGTTTGAAAGTTTACTGTGTAGAAACCAATGTCTTAATTTAAGGTTTACTTGTACATATTTATAAAAGACTTCCGATTGACAAATCTAATTTTTAGCTTGTTACAGACATCAGTTTGTTCATTTTTCGTCCTTCTTGTTACAGACTTTCGAAGGTCTTTTAACACATGGATCATTAAGTTTAATTTCTATGTTAAATAAAAAATGTGCGATATAGTTATATTATTTTCGTTGTTCTTTAGATCTTTTTCATCATATCGCTGCATATGCTAAAAATATCTCAAAAATCACTCATCACAAGACTTGTAGAAAACCACGTATCCGTACCACTGGAGTTGGACCACTATCAAAATAAATAATGCAATCTCCAGTGACTCACTTAATGTGATGCGCTATGTCGTCCACAGAAACAAATCGGATTTCTATCACTTTCAGAATAAATGTGCACTCAAAATATATGTCACACTTGCGCGGACCTGAAAATGAAGTTAACTCAATTTCTCAAAAAAGAGGAGATGTATCACTATTTAAATAACGCCTCCATATTGCCTTCACGAAGATGTGTAGATTAAAAATGGAAAGAGAATCAATAAAATGTGAGTCACGTCGGAATCAATAAAATGTGAGTCACGTCGTTATATAATTTGAATTAAAGAAGTGTAAGGGGAGAAGTGCACAATAAGCAATTTGTAAATGTCTTTTCTGAGTAGAGTAATTTATACTAAAATTGATAGCATCACTAAAAACTGCGTATACCAACAACTGTAATTAAAAGCCTAAAAGAAGAGAATAAAATCCAATTAATTGAGTTATTATGATCATGGTATTACTTGTGCAGTTCTATTTATTTTATCTCACCGTCAGCATCCACTTCTTCGAGAATTTCTTGTAAGATATCGTCGTCCACAGGATGGTCCAACATCTTTAAGATCTCGCCCACCATGTCAGTTCCAATGGAGCCTGTTTTCTCACGGTCGAAGGCATCGAATGCTTTCTTCAGTACTACGAATATAAATGTACATAGTTAATTCCATTTATAAAGCTAAATGTCATTATAAATATTATTATGATTTCCAACAACCGTAACACGAAACACTGTCTTACATGAGCAGGCAAGAATTTCCGACATTTTCTATCAATTTACTATTTTATGACAGTGCACTATACATTTTTTCTCTTTCAAATTTTGTTTGTTTTTCATCAATTGTCAGTGTATATTAAACAATGTACATTATACAATTAAACAATGAAGTATATCTTGAACAATTTTATCTTCTGACTAAATTATAATTTATTGAATATTTTTAGGATTCTTAATAAATAATTATTTCTGAATATTCGTTTTTTTCTTACCCAAGTACGCTTTCATTGAACTCAATAAAATGCAAAACTAACGCATTATAACATTCAAAATATGAATCAAATATCGATTACTGTAGTTCTTTCATTAAGGTCATATTATTTTGTTGAAAATTTTGGTAATTTTCAAGCAATGTTGTGTGCAATATTTGCAATATAAAAAATTTACAGAATCAAGGTTTTCTCAAAAAGGGCTGTAAATTTTTTCTTTAAACTTTTGATACGGATAGTGCTAAATATACTCCGAGATGACATAAACTCCAGTTTGCTCAATTCGTTTGTTTTTTCAAAAATTATAAGCGGCAATTTGTTCATATTACTGTATTTATGAGTTATATACTTTAAATTATGTGATAAACGCTTTTGAAAATTCAAAAGTTTTCTGTGAAAACTTGCTCAATATTTCGCATTTTCAGAAACGCTCAAACGTCATTTTCTTAAAAACGGATCCACATTTTTTCTTCAAAATTTTGTACGCCAAAATGTAGTAGACAAAATGTATAAATCATTGTATTTGTAATTGAAAATTCTTCAAATGACTTTAAATGAAGGTTTTCGAAAACAAAAGATTCCTGTGAAAAAGAGCTTCAAATTTCGAATTTACAGTAGCGCTGAAACGCATTTTCTTAAAAACGTCTCCATATTTTTCAAAGAAAATTTCCATTTAGGATGAGGTTTTACTGTTCTTTAATATTATTAAAAGAAAATTCCTTTCTACTATTAGGAAAGGGAAAACTAAGAAAAGGTAAAAAAATGTACTTCGGGCTGCGACAGATGGCAGCTCGCAAGAATATATGGCAAGTCTGAATAGCTAGCCGAAACAAAAGGAAATAGAAAAAATACAGGAAAGTCTGTGACATTCTGTAGCACCACAAGTTTTCAATATATCTCACGCCTTTTGTATGTACATTTCTATCAATTTATACATATTACATTTGTGAATGGCAGTACTTCAAATGACTTCCAATGATGTTTTTCGATAACTCAAAAGATTTCTGTGAAAAATGGCTTAAAATTTCGTATATATAACAACACTTAAATGTCATTTTCTTGGAAACAGGTCCAAATTTTTCAACAAAAATTTCCTTATGAACGAGCTTTTACTCTTCTTTAATATTCGTAGAGTAATAGTTCGGTTCGATCCTTAGGAAACCGAAAAATCAAGACAATTTTGAAAAAAAAATGTTATTTGGGGGCGATGGATAGTAGCTGGCAATAGACTGGGGCAAGAATGTAAAGTATGCCCAGAACAAGGAAATTAGAAAACTGACTAGTACGAGAAGGTCTGTGCTAGTAAAAAGCACTAGTTTTAGGTGCTGTAGCACCACTAGTTTTCAAATTATCAAGGGTAGAATGCATGATGTTGTGAATATTTTCTCATCATTATGGGGAAAATCTTTGTTCTCTAGATTAAGTTGAATAATTTTAGAAGTAATTCTTTGCCAAGAATTGGGAGATTTTTTAACATTGTGTTTGAAATATTTTCTGGTTCTGGGTAAGAGTTGTTGGTGGATTCAATTGATTTTGTAAGTTACTCTAGAGATATAAGACTGTTGATATGATCAGTTGACGGTGTTTCTTCAGTCATGAGGAGTTCCATACTTTGTTTCTCTTATTTTTTGTAGGGTTTGTAGGCATCAGGTTGTTAGCAGTGGAGTTTTTGGCAAAGGTGTTGACCTCGTTGTTGACAATATTTTGAGGTTCGGTTAAGATTGGGTTGTTATAAATTTTGAGGAATTGAATCTTGTTTTTCTTGTTTCTTTGTAGAGCATATATTTTTCTCTATAAATCCTGGATATTGTTGATAGTGTTGATGCTTGCTATAAATTTAGGCCAAGTTTGCGATTTACTTTCTTTAATAGTTTCTAGAAATTGCCCTTGCCTTATTGTATTCAATTTTTAATTTCTGGAGTGCAGTGCTTTTTGAGGCGCTTGAGAGCATGTTTGTGCTTTTTCGATGGCTTCCTTGCATGTATTATTCCACCAAGGAATTGGGTATGATTCATATGGCTTACGTAATTCATTAGAAGCTTTGTTTATAATATCAACGAAGGTTGTAAAAATGACTCAGTATCATTATCAGTTTGAACTGTTTCATATTGCTTAATGTGTTTGTTTATTCTTTGTTGGTAAATTTCCCAATTCGCTCTCTTGAAGTTCCATATTTTGATGTTTGATTGAGTATACACTCTGTTGGTTGGTATTTTCGCTGGTATATTTACAGTAGTGATGATCACTATCCTTCAAGGTGTCTAATATGGTGCAGTTGCATTTTTGGGCATATACGAAAGAACTGCAAGAAAGGTCAATAGAGCTGAAAGTTCGAGTGCTAATATTGAAATGTGTGGGTTATCCAGTATTTAAAACGATCAAATAATTTCCATCGATGACATTTAGAATTATTTTATCCCTTGAACCAGAACTTTTCTTGGATCCCCGCACTGTGTTGTGGCTGTTAAAATATCCAAGTATGATTAATGGTTGAGGGAGTTCATTGATAATATCTTGGATTTCATCAGCTTCAAAAAGTAGCTGTCGGGAAGATAAATGTTATATATGGTGAGAATGATAGGAGCAAGAATCTGAATAGCAACAACTTCAACATGAGTGTTAATATCAATCCCCAAAACAGGAAAAGGTTCTCTAATATATGTTGCCACTTCTCCGCAGGCAAAATTGTGATTGTTTCTATTTTTAAATACGAAGAAGTTTTTCCTGTAAGCACATTATATCCAGTTCGTGTTGATCTTTCATTATTGCAAGCCATTCTGTTCTACGGTAAAAACCATTAATATTCCATTGCAGAATATTAATGGTTTAGAATTTGTTGAAAGTTATGAGAATGATTAAATTCAGACTTAGTTAGGTTTCAGCAATGAAGAATATTATGATACTAGTCAGAATACTCAGTTTCGTAGTTCTCTGATGAATTTTTAATTTATGTTTGATAATTATTCTAGTGAAACTGTTTTTATGGCTATTTCAGTCAACAGTGGGTATGTGACATTCAGCATCTTTATAATGGAAGGGAATTTTCTAAAAAAATATTTCATTTGCACTTGATTCAGTGGAAATTTTTCAGTGTTGGGTTCAATGAATTTTGGGTTCAATGAGTTTTTCAGCAGATTTGGTTCGGGATTCTCCAGCTGAGGAGTTACCTTCACTCTCGTCTGATTTTTTTCTTTTTCTTTGTTGGTTGCTTATTTCATTTTTTCCATTTTCAGTTTGAATTCTTTAGGATTAAACTTTTGATGAAGTATCAGTTAGGTCTCTTTTATGGAGGGCTGAAAATTTCATTTAATTAACTAGTACAACATCTTCATTTATACTTTGGGTTGCTAGTGATTCATAATTGTCTTGGACAATTTCATCTTTAATGGTATCATTTAAACTATTTTCTGTTATTATCAAGAGAAACATTTTCATTTAAGGAACTATTTTTTGGGCACTGCTGGGCCAAATGACCATTTTGTATACAAATGAAGCAAGCCAGGCTGTCTGTAGAGAAATAAATTCTGTAAGGGGTACCATCAAAGAAAACAGTTCTTGATTCAGGTAGTTTGTTTATATCTCCATGGTCTGTGGATACCTGCCATCTAAAGCTCATGATGTGAGTAAAATTGGGCACTGACATTCCAGCTCTAATAAACTATATTTTCGATGATGTCGGAATTTCCCTGTTGATGAACCCCTTTTCAACAACATTGTGAGGAATAATAGGGCATACATTTGAAATTATGACTCTCTGATTTCTACTTATTAGGGGTCTTAGTCCAAGAATATAGTTTTTAATAGAAATAGAGAAATGGTTAGCTAAAAGGTTATCAGAAATTTCTTTGCTACTTAGAAACACACAAATGCTGTTATTGGCTATATGGGAAATAAATCTTATATCATTAGCACTTACAATGGTTGCCAGTTTTTTCAATATAGTCTTTGATAGACAGATCTTCCTGGGCTTTGATGACGATAGTTCGTTCTTTCGAAGGGAAGACATCGGTGGATGTAGCGTTGGCATATGTTTTTTTCACGTAGGAGTCAGAGGTTATGTTGCATTTGTTTACGTCGGTTTCCATTTCGGCACGGACGTCGGCCAAGGCTGGCTCAACAAGTTGTTGCACTGTGTATGAGATAGGCAGTTGATTTGATAACTTTATAAAGTTTAATCAGTAGATTGAAGCACGAATTTCGCTCGTGGGTCAATGGATCACATGGACTGTCACTCGCGAGATGTGCACAGTACGGCGAATGAATGCGAACTCGACAAATAAAGAGTACGTAACATGTGAAACAAGAGTTTCACAAGGCTTATCATTCTTAATGACAATTTTCATTTTCACATTTTGTACAACAATAGCTTGGTTTCAGTTTCTCCAAGGTCATGCTAAAAGAGAAACTTATAAGCAATACAAACGAATTAATACCATAAACGAAATTTTTTAAACAGTAATGTGTGAGGAGAAAATTTTGTGTGGAAATAAAATTGTTTGTAAATATAATTGACGTAATGATTATCAAAGACTCTTCAGGCTAATGTGAAAAAATATCTAAATAAATACAACAAAATGCAATATTATGTGTTGCTTATGTTATTAAGTTGATCGATGTTCATTTTTTATTATTTTCATTTTTGCTGAACTATGTAGTTTTGGCTATACATCTGACTTTAAGTTTAAAACTACGAAAAATATCCCTGGCTTGAGCTTAATTTGAGAGGTATACACCCGAACCTTCATCATATTTCGGCTTATTTTGTTGACTTTTCGGCAACTGAAATGTGTTAAAACTTAAGAAAGCTATGACTGTTCTTCACCAGTAGTGGATTTAGTATATTCAACGTTAGTTTATTCTAGTCCACGGTACATCTCAATTAAAAGCTTCGTAAGTCCTTAATCTGTATGTACAGTAAGTTAAGGTTATTCTTGAAGCTCACGCACCATCTTCAGTGTAATAGATCGTTTTACTTACGTTCAATTTGAGCCTTATCTAGATCTTCCTGAAAAATAAAACAATACATTATTTTAATATGTTTTACATATAATATTATTTTACATAAAAACATAAAAATGTCTATGACAATTTATTCACATTTGAATATTCTTGAATCGCAGGACCTTGAACCATTTGTCAATGAAACTCTATGCCCCAAGAATCTTCTAATATAATATTTTTTCTACATATAATTGTCAAATATACGACTTCAATCGAACAATTCAACTAAACCCACATGTATTTTATCACAATAATTCTTAGATTTCCGGAAGACAACAAGAGGATATTATCTATTTCCGGCACAAATTATTTGGCTTAAATTGATTAGTTAAATACGACATAATTAAATTAGTACTTTTTTTCTAAATATAAACGATTTCTACAACTACATGAACAACGTTTCTTTGAATTCAAAGTGATAAGTCTAAACTTTTCATGAACGGCCCTGGTTTAACGGGTTTGGGTGCACTGTGTTACGTGGTGAACTGCGGGCTCTACCCTGTTGTTGTTTACTTTCTTCTTTCTTTCACGACCTCATTGCTTACCGTCACAGCTGTAACTGTCGTGTAAAAACAAGAGGCACTTTCCGTTTTCATTCACTAATCCTTGAGCCCAGATCACCAACTGCGAAGTTTAAACTTTTCGAAAAATAGTGTTATATGTACGTCTCTTACCTGTTTAATCACATTATAGAAAATATACCATGCTAGTGTATAGTTGAACAGTTATTTGTTCAATATACAATGTTAATCTATGTTTCAAAATTGATACATGAAATATTGCATATTACTAAAGAATAGATGTTATCATTGCGTGTGTTGTTTCCTCTGCTCGACCTGATCAAATGTTCTTCATAATTACTTTATTCATTGTTTTTTTGTTAATAACTCATTTGTCAGTAAAACAGCTTTCCTTTTTATCTTCCTCCTACTTTAATTGCAAGAGAAAGCAATATAATTGTGAGAAATGTAGGTCTTAAACTTCACATAGAAGTATCATTTTGTAGAATGATGAAAAATTATCAGTTTCTTCCTTCAAAAAAGAAGTCTAACAATTTTTTGTGACATCCATCTGAAAGCAACTATCATCCAATACAGTATATTAGATTTTTTTGAAAATTCTTTTTATGTTACCAGAGTCTCCTTGCAAGGCAAATTTTTAAAAAGTTCTTTCTACTCTCAATATAAATATTACATAAAAAACTAAATTATCGTGTAATTATTTTTTTCTACAAGTTATTTCACAGTGAGAAATTTATTCTCGGGTTCATGACTCACAGTTTTTAAAGCAAAATTATTTTGTTTGCATTGATGTTTTGGCAACGAAGAGGATGAACTGTCATTACAATGCTTACATTCAATGTTGCAAAGCACATAATAGATCACAAGTGCATAAAAATATCAATTTCATTTGTATTAAAGTATTATTTTTCCTAATCTTAACTCTAAGGATTGTCACTGGAACGGCCAAATACCAGTTTTTGTCATTTTCAACACAGAAGAGAACTAAAATACACATTTTGTTCGATAAATTCATATCAAGAATTATTTCTCTGTCACGGTAACAGTTTGCTTGATAAGTTCTTTTCTTACAAAATGTAAAGAATATGTTCTAAAAAATCATCACTGGTTGCCTATTATCTTCTATCTTCTATCATCTATCCTTGCGGTGTAGAGGCCGTGGGCGAGACGAGGGACGATAGCCGACACCCGACAGAGGTCAAGTCCCAGAGAGACGATTGCCGACAGAGGGTGAGTCCAGATGTGTGACAATAGTCGACAGAGGTTGAGTCGAGATGCAGAGGAGTAGCTAACACAGTCGAATCGACCATCGAGTTGGATCACGGAGCGAATAGCCCACAGGGATAGGCCGTGGAATGAGGGACTGCCCAAGTTCCTCTGCAGCAGTGCGGATAACGCGATAAAATTCTACTCTGACCCAAGTGCAATAGCGTAGCAAACATACATGGAGAGAGTAGCCGAGAAGCTGGTCAACAACTATTTGGCAGATAGAGGCCACATGCGTGATATCCAGACTTTATCCGATCGGGAATTGGAATTGGTGTACCACCGGGTTACGAATGACTGTAGAGAGGCGCTGACATCCCACTCCGTATAAATAATAACACAATCCCATGGATCCCACAAAACGGAACTATCAAATACCTTCGACTTTAGTCGAAGTAGAAATTTATTTCGACACCAGACTAAACTGAAAAACCCACATTACCGAAAAGATAAAACTCACTAAAATAACGTTAATCCATCTAAAGCCCTTACTGAACAACAAAAGTAAACTATCATTAAATAATGCAATAGCCTTATATAAAACAATAATTAAACTGCTCATGCTCTACGCGTGCCCAATACGGATAAATGCCTCGCCAACAAACATACATAGAATTCAAGTGATGCAAAACAAATTCCTCCGAATAGCAACAAATGCTTCTTGCTTCATATCAAATAGACAACTTTATAAAGAATTGAATCTACTACGTATTACCCATCACATAGCCCACCTCTCTAATAATTTCTATTCAAATATTAACTCAATACTCTAATCCGCCCACTATAACCTACCATCAGTCAATTATTTCCCAACCCGTATTAAAAACAGATTCCCATTAGAAGCATTCTTAAATATTTTCTTCATACAGTAGCTAAAATAGTAGGTGCTCCCCTGAGTCCCCTACATCAAATAGTAGTTAGTTTAGTAAATAAATTAGAATAAGAATAGTTATAAGCCAACATGCATTTGAAGAAGTAATAAATTACTGAACTATGTAAGTTTTCAACAAAAAGTAAATAAATTTAAAAAAGGCGCTGACGTCACCAGGTTGGCGAGCAGTGAGGCGTAGGTCTTCGGCCGCCCTAAACAGCTGGGCGACAGCCATTGTGTAGTGGTCAATGAGCGGTACCCAGCGGAGTGCCGACAGAGCGGGCTACGGGAACGACTCTCACTCCTTGTCGGTGGGTCGATGCTCACAGGTACTGACAACATCGTAGAGAAACTGAAGATTTTCTCCTCGCTTATCACGACAAAGTTGAGAATGTTTACAGGAGCGCACCACTGTCTCTACAGCCGAAACGACGGAGATATAAGGATTCAAAATTAAAATGGGATCGTGCCAAAATTTTGCGAAAAAAAGTGCGATTTATTTCGTTGCAAATCTTCCCAATTAATATTTTAACTGTATTTGGACATGTCTGCACCTCATATTGGAAGAAATAAAAGTATACTTTTCTCTGCAAAACGATTGAAAATTTTGAAACTAGTTCTTTCGATTAACAGTAATATTAATATAAATCGTTTATTTTAACTTAAGTAGTTTCTCAGAATATATACTAAATACAATTATTTTTATGTGAGAAGTAACTACCACCATAATGAAGAATATTGTAGACACTTATGACAGTTAAGTTAATGTTTTGGTACTTTATTGCATAACTAACAAATCGCCTAATGTCTATGAAAAAAGTTGAATGAAGAAGAATACAAAATGTTTAAATTTAACTAATAAATATTTAAAATTCAATATAAATAGAAAACTTTTTATTACATTGTACTAGAATGGTGAAAAGTTAAAAAAAAGCAACTTAAAGGGACAAGAATAAAACAGTCAGTCCAAATCTTGCATGATGTGTCTCTGAAGTTATATCTTATCAGCTGATTCACAACCTCTATGGAGGCCGTAGTGATTCCGTAGAAGCAGTCTCTGAACTCGCTTCACGCTCCTGGCGACTTTTGTTAGCGAAACTGACTGTACAGATCCCTGTTTACACTATTAGTTGCACGACGCGCCGCAATCGCATCCTTCATTCTTCGCTTGGTCGAGTTATATGTATCAAAAGACGGTGAAAAATACGAAAGTGCAAATCCCATTTAAAGAATGGCCCGTGTCTCATTTTCGTGAACTCTCTGATTTTTAGAAAATTGACAATTTAGAAATAATACAGAAAGTATGTGCTAATGTAGATCTTAGTTTCTAGTATCTGATCATGTCAGGGAGAATATGGAACATACTTTGGCTCAACAATGAACTTAATGTCAGCTGTGGTAAGTCGAAGGAGGTTCTTAGAGTTAGACGGTGTCTCGCACATAAGTAATAAAAATGAGAAACATTGGTATTGAAAGGTGTTTTACCTATCTGTACAGAAATATCTTCTAGTGAAGAGATATATCCATCACACCAATAATTTCTTGGGTGTCAACAGGATACATGATGGTGTGAATTATGATTTACTTAAAAGCATACAACGTGAAGCACTTTATATATGATAAAGCAACATCCACTACAGTCTTCTTTTGGAACCAAAGTAAGCGCAATTGATACAAAACATGGCATGGGCATGCAATCTGATTTCTTGATTTTTATGTTGAACGAAACATGTATAATAGTTTCCTTTAATATTTCTTGCTACAAGCTTTAAAATATTCAGAAATTTCTCTCGAAAACCATGTTTTGAAAAACGAGACAAATTCTGTTAGCCATTGTCAAAAGCGCGACTGACATACTGTAGTAATTTCAATGCGAAATATATTTTTATTAAAACTCGCCCTAATATTTTTGTGAGCACCCACACAGCAAACCCGATTAGTCAATGTAGTAGAACAATAAAAGCTAAGCTATCTAAGAGGTTCCCCAACTGAAGGTAATGAAAATTGATTGTTCCATTTCGAGTTTCGTAGCCCTTTCAAGCATCTGATCAGTTAAATACAGATAAATGCAGTTAAATTCTCCTGTCCATTTGCTGCTTGACGTTTTGTCATACACTGCTATCTCAATGGCATCTCTCCATTGAATGTGTCATTGGAAAGTCATTACTGTGGAGAACATCAACTAACCAGTAGAGGTTTCACAAAGAGTTCTGAATTGTGAAATCATTTCTTATAATCTTTACCTCTTTTTGAATTCATTTATTAGTAATACAATCCTGTAATATTTTAGCAATAACTTCAGTAGGTTTAGTTTTGTTCTCTCATTTAAAATGTTGGAGATACTTTCTTCCATGATCACTGTACGTCGAATAAGGTTGGTTTGTGTTGGAACTGTCGGTCTGCACTTGTCCACTTTCAACATCACTCTGGCTGAAAATTATTAAAGAGTATCTACTTGAAATCACTCTCTCACAATGTAAAATTTTGACAGAGCTTTCACGATTCTCTGCGAGAGCCTCTGCATTTGCTGTGGTATCTTTTCCTCATGCCTGTTCAATATAGCCTTGCCAAAGACAGCTGTGTCGTAGGTGTGTAGGTAGGTGTGTTTGTACAGTCTCTTCCAAATTCTTGTAATTTAATTACCAAAAATTGATATTTTCTTATTAAGTGAGTAAAGTTTTCATTTCTTTCACGGTCAAGACCGTGAAAGAAAGGGAAACTTCACACACGAAATATGAACAACATTTTTTTCTAAAACTGCATAAAAATATAATACGAAACATTTTGCCAACTTGTATTGGAGAAAGCCTGATACCCCGTACAATATAAAAATGCATTTCATAGGGCCATGTTTAGGGAAGAGTATCTAAAAGCATGCATAATTCTGCATGAGTTTTGACTTTTTTCTACTCCCATTGTATAATTCTGTCATTTGATTGCTGCAACTCCTTGCATAATGATACTCATTAGGAAACAGTTTTCATTAAGGTTCTTGACCAATCACAGAGAGGCTTTCAAACCAAGTATTAACACTTCATTAATCATTGATAATCTTTATAGTAAATGTTTCCTTCAATTGTGTGCATTAAAATTGTATTTAATATTATATTATGCCTCTCAGTTTTAATTTCTTTTATTAGTAGTAATTTTTAATATTATACTATTAAAAGTACTATTAAAATAAATTGAATCGTAGTTTCACTTTGATTTTATTTGACTAGTTATTGGTAGTTATTGGAGAGAACATTTGACTAAGGTTATGATCTGAACATATGCACTTAAGAATTGTAGTGCAAAGTGAAACAGAGACGTTGGCGAAGCATCGCCATGACTACTTGCTGTGATATATTGCTTAACGACGAACATGGTGGTGACGAAGTGGAGAATCTACAAAAAGCTAATTTGTTTTCGAGTAATATTTGTAGTGAATGTGTTAAATATAACTACACTCAGTTTTTTATACATACAAATTTTAAATCTACACTGTTACTGATACAAAAACCAATAAAGATACAAATTCCTAAGGGTTATAGAGATAAACTAAACAATTGTAGTGAAAAACTAAACTGACAAGGCTAAACTATGATAAATGAATTGTGTACAAGCTGAATGACTTGAATGACAACTTTGCTTTTATCTTACGTAGTATAAACTTAAAAAATGATAGCGTGAGCTTCCATGGCCAGTGTCTTATTTGGCTGTTCGAGAGAGGTCGCGACAGTGGCCAATGTTTCAGCCGACACACTGCGACTTCCTCAGGTCGAAATGCAGAGTGCAATGTCTAGGAAGCGGCGTCTGCCGCGCAGCAAAAAATATATTCAAATAATCAAGTGATTCGTGGAAAATTGAAAGCATTTGAAGTGAGAAATAGTTGAACCTAGAAAGTGCCTTTCTACACCACGGGTTTTTCCAAATAGTTTTAAAGTTTCATCAAACATGATGTGAAATATTAGATTCATATTGCGGTGATCTCAGTCAATTGCACGAAATATTGGGAAAACCTACCGGGAGAAATGGCTCAGTGCATCAACTAATGTCACTGCAGTCCCTCTGACCGGGAGGTCCTAGGTTCGAGTCTCGACCGTGGCAGGAGTTTCGACACTACCTTGTCAGCTAGGTCGAGTTCAGTCGCTGCCTGGAGGAGAATTCTTACGGCTGGCTTCTCTAACGGTAGTTTTTAGTGGTTTCTCCGATCAACACCAGGTGAATGCCGGAGTAGTACTCTAACAAACGAACCACGGACCACCCGCGATCTTCCCTTCCTCTTCCTTGTCCTATCCTCACCCCTTACACACACCCTTACACTAACACACATGCCGGGAGACCGATCGGGAGCTTAGAGCTTGTCCTGGCTGGGGCGGTGGCCCGCTGGTGGAAGATACCTAGTTGAGGGGAAAACCCCGCTAGTCGACGGTAGGTCGGCGCCGGATCTATCCTTCCGTACTACCGAAAAATCACCATCTCCCAAGGAAAACACACTACACTTACGGGAATAACGGCCTCAGTAGTTGACGCGCGGGTTCACGAACAATCACTCAAATATTGGGAAAACCTAGCGGTCATAAAACCGATTACCACTCGCGGGCTTGGAGCCGGGACTGTGAAACTTCGATGTATCGCGGTGAACTGGTGGAATCAATCTGCTGGTCAATAGGTGAAATGCACTAATTACATACAGTGTGGTTGCTAGGCAGTTCGAGATTGCGGGGTTTTCCCCATCCAGTTATCCCCCTCAGCGGGACAAGCTCTAAACTCCGGAATGGTCTCCCGACATGTGTGGTAGTGTAGTGCATGTGAGTGTAAGTGTGCGTAAGCAAGGGTTGAGTATAGAACAAGGAAGAGGAAGGAATGATCGCGTGACCTGACGCCATTTGTAAAGGCATTTGTCTGGAGGTCAACAGAGAAACCACGCGTACCACCGATCAGAGCAGCCGGCCGTTAGAATTCTCCTCCAGACAGCGCCTGACTTCGACCTAGCTGATAACTTAGTGTCGAAAATTGTGTCGCCGTCGGGACTCAAATCCTAGGACCTCCCGGTCAGAGGTACAGTAGTGGCATCAGTTTATGCACTGAGCCATCTCAGCCGGTGTCTCACGTAGAGGTTAAGATACGACCGTACCTTCACTCAAAATACAAGCCAGACGCTGAGTGTGCTTCGTTCCCGTCGATCGCACCATCCCGTGCTGCGCTCTCATGTGGGACGGACGAACTGATGACTTGATACATGAAGTCAAAGAGAAAACTAGGGCTCGAATTGGAAGAAAAATAATTTAATCTTCAATGCGTGTTAATTCAAAATGCAAGAGTGTTGTAGTCTCAAACCCCAAATGATCACAAAGAATAGTCGAATATACTACGTACGGATATTGAAGAGCTGACAACTGCGCGCCAATTTCAAAACGTGTTTTTTTATTACTTGTTAACACTCTCGTACAAAAAATATAAATTCAAGCAGGATAAACGAAATCTTTTTGATGCCACAAAGTTACAAAAAAGATTTGTGTAGATATATTTTACTCGTGAATGAGTGGATTCAACACCTACAGCATTTGAACTGTTAGCTGGATGGTAATTCATTTTTTTATTCTACTGGGCCAGTAATGTTGGTGTTACAAATAAATATACTTATTTATTTTGTCAAAACCTTCGTCACTGAGCTAACAATAATTTTGTGTGCTTTCAAGGTTTCAAGTCGTTATTCGCCCAACATTCTAGCATATCAACAAATTACAAGGCTATTTAATGTTCAATATGGCCACAACTCTTCATACTCTTTGCGTTATCTGAGTCTGTTTGAAAAAAATCAATTCGAAATGTCATAGCATTCCAATCACCCACTGCACCCACTCAATTGAACGATTAAAGGTAATAGGCGGTGATAATGGATGTTCGTTATCAACCACATTACATCTAAATAATGACGTCCAGTCACGTTATGTCTCAGGTAACTTGAGATCCACCTTACAGGGTGACAGTATCTCAAATATAATAGAATGTTTCCTATTCGTAATCGCAAAGCTTCTCTTATAATTTTACCTAAACACGCCCACAGGATGTCAATGCTTGGACTCGGAACATGGTTAATATTTTTCGTGTCACTTATCACATTAAATGATCGATGCCTCTAAATTTGTAGTTGATAGATCTGAATAAAGCATACTCAGAATTCGGCTCACATTCCGTCAAGAATTTTTCGTTATTTCGTGTTTTAATTACGCGATACCTCATGATTTATTTCGGATATTTAATTTTGAATTAAATGTGCATTAAAACCTTATTTTTAATTGTAGTTTATTCTGCGTATTATTGACAACGTTGAATTTATTTTTATTTATTTTTTGGGAGGCTAATTTTTTTTAGATTATAGAAGCTGCAATGCATGAACATATGTTGTCACTTGATAAGTATAGTCCGTATTGAAATGTTCCGTTTTTTAGTTAAAACGGAAGGGAATTCAACATATATTTTAGTAAACAGGAAATTATGAAATGCATTTAGAACTCATGTTCACAATCTTCTATATTTTTTAATTATTCGATACCCTAAAAATGCTAGCTTTAACGGTATTTTCCGATAGAAGACGATGTTACTTGTAGTTCCTCATTAAGTCAATTGTATTTTCTATTTTAATTTCAATTTGAAAAACGTGTAATATTTTCTATTACTGTGGAAAAAGCCGAGCAAATAACGTACGTGGGCACAAAACTATTTTTTTCCATTTCAAATATACAAAAGATTGTTTTAATTCTTTTTTAGGATCGATCGGCTAAGTTTAATAACCACTTGAGAATTGTAATACTGTATTAGAGTACGAATATCGTTCAAAGATTTATCTACATTTTAAAATTTCAATGTTTATAGTTTACGTTTAAATTTGAGTATTCCTCGCTAAATCAGACATACTGATGTTGATATTTGTTAATAAGACACCATGGATTATTAGAAGATTTGTTTTTCAAAAATATTTATTGCAAAGCTGACCTCAGTTTCGTAAAATTTCGTTTTGGGTTTTAGGGCAGTCCTGGATTAAGGTGAAAAGTTGTCAACTTGAGCTACTGAATGCTTGACTGAAAATCGATGGTGAAAGTCGATGTGGGAACTCTTAGCTTCACAAGGAGGCAGTCTGAAGAATTTACCTCTCTTTTGGCATTAAGTTACGGCAACAACGAAGGGAACATTGAAACAGCTCTACGCGGTAGACTTGCGTAAACACTTCAACTGAGGAAGCAAACTACCAAGACATTAGACATGATCAAGACAGCTCAAGGTTATGATTCTTGATGAGAATTGCGAGTGCTCAAATTGCACAATACCTCCAGAGTCATCCGATAAAACATTTACACGAAGGAACAGTCTAGACTCCCGACAACGATGATTACATACGCAATAGTTGATCATGTAAGTGAATCATCACGTATTACTCGTTCACTTTACATTTGCAGACGGCAGAATTAGGAACTAATGTTGTTTTGAAAGTGAAGGCCCGAACACAACCGAGAATACACGAATGGTCCCGATGTCAATCAGCATCTGACCAATGCTGTCTCCGAAGGCAGCACAAGCGCTACGGACACAGCTCACGAATTATGTCTTTCTGACAGTAAGCTGGAGACGTACCCTTAAATAATTAATAATATTCAATAAAATAGATCACACCACTCGCTATTCACAACATTCCCGTACAATATTTGTATTTCTTTTTTGCACTTATCAACTGCTTATACTGCGATTTTTGTAGGAAGAGCTCTCAAGATAACTCAAATCCCATCTTCGCGATGGAATATGTCACGGCATTTCGTATCATTCACAGTCGTTCCGCTAGATTTCGCACGATCGCGACCGTATGAAGCAGTGCTTGCGATCATGCGACTTCTACCGGCAAGACCGAGAAAAGACGCGAAATGCCGTGACATATTCCATCGCGAAGATGGGATTTGAGTTATCTTGAGAGCTCTTCCTACAAAAATCGCAGTATAGTGGGTATGTTCTTGCCCCGCCGGGGTTCTGTGTGCTATTCACCGCCATCTATATCATATTAAACGGTCAGTATCTACTGCAGACGCGCGTTTCTCATTCAGTCGGTGGTGACTTCATGTAAACAGATCGCAGCGCTCCGTCTGCAAATGTAAAGTGAACGAGTAATAAGTGAATCAACAGTTGATCATGTAAGTGAAATTAAACCCTGATCGGTATTTAAGTATCATTATGACTGCAGAAGATACAATTGTAAGATTTAAGTGAATTTATGTAAGGAAGTTCTCCGGAGATTGTAGAAACGCGTCCTGCATGTGAGTTTATAGGTCGTGACATCAAGAAATCTGAATCATGACAACCCTCCGTCACAGACATCGCTTACTGTTAGGGAGTTGTTGCCCTGAGTAGGCATAATCATGCTTTCGCCGCGAACTGCCCTCACTCCTTGTGACTAACTTTATGTTTCTGTGGAGGAAGAGGGCATTGAAAAACACAGTGTATAGCGTCCACTGGACACTGAAAGAGATTTCCAGAAAAAGTCTTCCGAGACGTCTTCAATGAGAAAATCGATGAAATCGTGTGCAAGTTCTCATTTTGAAGAGTACTAGGTGTATTGATTTTTCCCGATGAATTACGTAGTATATAATATATCCAATATCTTTGCTTTCAATACACACCTTGTTTAATGATTACGGACAAATGATCGTAGAGAAATCTACAAGACAGTGACGTATTGTCATTGGTCATGGAACTGGCAATAACCTACTTCCAAACTCCTATAAGCATTAGAACATTATGACAACTTGTTAACACACTTTTGATATATTCGAACCAAAACGATGTAAAGTCGACCAAAAAGTTGAAAGATCTTAATTTCGCGCGAACGTTGTAGATACGCATACGTACCATGGAGAGAAGCTACGAAGACGATACGTCGATTCTGTAGGAGTGGGTGACAACTGAGACACTGGAGACTCGCCACTTACCAGCACGCCACCCCCGTATTACACTTTGCACCATCTATTTAAATCTGACAATCAGTTGTAAGGTTACCTCATTGAGTAGGTGGCTAAGACAAGCTGTCTGTTATGTGTCACCCTTCATTCCTCCTCCGGTATTTAATTGTATTCATTCCTCGGAGTATAGCAGTGTAAATATCCCTTGTTGCAATCTCTTGTTGTATGTTCGTAGAGTCATTGCCGTAAATAACTTCATTCATTCCGAAGGGTTCTTTCAGGAACTAAAATTTGACATTTACATGCGGCAAATAGTCACCTCATATATATATATATATGAGGTGAATATATATATATATATATATATGAGCGAAATATCAAATAAAGGATACGAGATTGATAACGCGTATTATCATCAAATAATTTGGAATTAGTACAATACTTAATAAGTCAGCTTCAACATAATTTTTCAGCATGTTCCGAATTTACTCCTCAGTAGGATATTATTTTAAGGTGTCTTGTGTGTTCACTCCTATATGATGTGTAACATTTTGCTAAATTATATTGACGTAACTCATAAAATACAGATATAAAAAAATAAAATTATTGAAAATGACTTAATATTTATTGTAACGTAAGTCAACAACGACGTTCATAAGAATGAAATATGTACAAAACAGGCATCATATTCCTCTGAAGGTCCTTCAGGACATTTCAGAGTGTCTTCACATTATCATGTGCGTTGAGAGGAATTGTGGATGTCTTCTGTTCTTGCATACAGAAATTAATCACCTCCGGTCATGACCTCCATGAATTCTGGAAAACATTAAAATAACAATGTTACGACATAGTTAACTTTAGTTTTGTGTAAACAAAACTCTATTATTAAAGCATTCTTATTTTTAATTTAAGAAATAGACATGTATGCACCTATTTTTGAAATAAAATCATTTAATTCAATTATACCCGGTAATACGGTCGACCATCTTATCTCAAAAAGAGATATTTTCAATTTATCACTTTGATATCATAATTAAAATATGCGATAGAAAATGTAGAAAACCTCACAATACCTGAAAGGACAGCACGGTAGAGGAAAATGAAAACTGTATAATGGAAATTCTGATGTCACTTAAATGTTTTGGATGGGAGATTTTCCTTATACTACAAAGAAACCAGGAGTATCCTAAGTATTGCTGTTGTTTAATCCTCTGCGTTATTGGTTGTAACATTGCCAAGATTGTTACCGCCGGGTTCATGGGCAAGTCGCCAGAGCGCGAGAAGAACGCTGCCCCTGACCTGGTGTACTGTATTCATGAGTGACGCCTGTTCTGATTTTTCGAAGAAGATTTACTTTAGATGGATATTAAAGTATGGTATTTGTAAATGTAAAGAGACATAAGAGGATAAAAAATGTGTAAATTCATTCGTGTTACTTCACAGTTTGCGGCTGCTTTATCCGAGAAACAAAAATAATTTCTCACTAGGCAGGTGTATTATTTATTATGCTTTTTTTAACAGATGTTCAATGAATCCGAATTACTTAAACTTCTTCTTCTGCCAGCCAACAGGATTTGTATCTGTGAGTTTTATGTTTTCCTCACTACTTGTTATTCCAAAAACCCTTAGTGTGTTTTTAAACGAAAATGGACCTTCTCGTAGACGTAATACAAGAAAGTATAATTATTTCATTTGTTCTCATTTTCATTGTTTAAGAATGAAATAATTATACTGCGGTAAACGTCAATGTTATAAATACTTCCAAAAAATCGTTGCTAGCTGTTTCCTGATTAGAGAATATCCTGTGATATACGAATAAACGATGCAGAGTCTCTAAAATTAGACATTTTTATCAGATACTTCAATTGTCCAGACGTAAAAAGATTCGAAAAGGGATTTGAGCCTGCCTCGGTGGCAGATGCGGTGGCTGCGCGTGTAAGGCATGAGAGTCTCGTTTGTGTTAGTGCAGTGTTGTCAAGGTCGATGTCACGAGTAGGAGTCCGTGGCACGAGTGCCATGACGAAATCGCCCCTCCACGCAGTTCATTACTCCGCCACCAGAGACAATGCTATCCCTATTGTAAAACGGCGGCGTTACTAATTGAGAATATTCTGTGATTTACGAATAATTCCCTTTCCCTACGCTAGTAGGGTAGAGAAGCTCGTGGCATAGCACGATACCACAACGCGTGCCACTGCCACCAGTAGCAGACCTTGACACCAATGTGTTAGTGTGACGTAGTGGGCTCTCTCATTCCTCCGCTTATTTTATATGAACATCACCCTATCCACCGTTATGATTACTCTACCATCCTTCTTGCAAATGAGGACAACGACAAATTGCTGTGGTCGTCCGCTCCGGGGTGGACATAGGCAATAGGTTCACCATCAACTGCCTTGGCACTCGTCATTAATTAATAATGATCTCTCTTCCAACTATCTGAAAACCTATCTCATATTTGTTGTGACTTTGGGACCATTTGCTTATCACATGATATAATCAATCACGCTAGCCTTGTTTTCGAAGAGTAGTCGGACCAGAAGCAGAGGTCGATGATGGAAAAGGATTTTCCATGGGTCAGAAAACAATATATTTAACTTTATCTAACCTAAGCGCAGTGTAAATAAAATAATATTCATCGAACAACTTTACTTTTCAATAAAAATGGAATATATATAATGAGTAATTTATTAATTTAACCTGGCAGATTGGTTTAAAGATTGAATAGGCAATAATTATAACTTTAAAGTAAAAGTAATTTAATATTATTCAATTTTGCGACCATACATAATTCAGACTTTTCTAGTTACCATTTAATCTTTGAATTATCACAAGTAATTGATAAAAAAGATTGTTCATATTTTTTACAATATTCACAAAATATTACTAATTTCCATTTTCTAATTAATTTCATTTCAACAAGTAACTAATTTTGGTTCTCTTTCATTTCAATGTTTCGTCATATATAAATTGAAAGTATTCTTCAGATAGCAGAATAACCATTCCAATCAAATTCAGGAAGAACATATTGTGTACAAGGGACCCGCATGAGCATCTAGTCATTATGAAAGTTGACCACTCCTGGGCAAATCTGCCTCAGTCTCTGAGAAGTCGAATCGCAGTAATACAATTCAAATTGTAATTAGTATTATTTCTTAAATATTTTAATTAATGTAAATAACTTTTTAACCAATTTCTTGTGTTAATCCATTTAGTGAATGATAATTAGAGAAGTTTGGAATATGTATCCTAATAAAATTTAAGAAAATCAATATCAGCCAGATGTAAAACAACTAGGAATTAAAAATAATTTAAACATTAATATCCTAATATGATAAATGAGTTAAAACATAGAATCAAATATTTCTGAACAGTTTTTCATAACGGATAACAAATACATCTGTCTCTAAGAATAATTGAAGGAATACTTTAATTTATTTTATATAGAAATAGAATATGGTTCAAAACCCTTACCATCGAAGTCCACGGTACCGGATCCGTCAGAGTCAATTTCTTCAATCATCATGTCCAGATCTTCATTTGTGACTTTGTCGTCCAATTCTCTAAGAATTTCACGGAGCACACTTGTACTGATGTAACCGTTACCTGCAAGAACACAATTGAGGTCGCGGTTTAGAAATGAATTGAAATTCTTGTATGTTAACATCAGTTCTCATATTTAAATACCTATTTTGATTAGGAAAATGAAATAGAATGCTCTTATTATAAATGTATTAATACGATTATTATATTCATAACATTACTTTGATATTGAATTGATTATTTGTCTTTGAATGTTCAGTCAAGATTTTATTGATTTTTAAATCAGTTAAATGGATTTTTTATGCAAAATAAAATTGATATCGTGCTCAATATTCTTACTCAATTATAATTGTATGGACCATTCTCTCAGTGTTTTTCTATTTTACTTTCAAGTAGTTTCCCTCAATGCTTAATACCAGCAATAAAACTCACTGAAATGTAAGAACGGAGTACTGTTATACACAAGTTGATATTAAAAGAATGAAGCAGGTCGAGAAATTAATAACTGAATGAATTGTTTGCTTGAATATTTTGATATATCGAAAATGAAAATTAATGTGCGGTCCGAGCAGACGGCCGCCAGAATATTCTTCCGGACAGCGGTTCATTTCGACCTAGCTACCTGGCTAGTTCGAAGCCGGTCCGAGTGGCCGATATCGCTAAGCCACTAGTGTCGTGGCGATGTTGGACTGGAGGATCGTCGGTTCAAATGGGTTGTGTGAGTTTCGTGATTGTGTGTGTTGTCTGTGTGTAAGGTGCTTGTGTCCCCTGTGGTTGGCGTCATGAAGGTCCTCCAGCCGCAAAACATTTGCTGTATAAAAATGGAGAGTGGCGAAAATTAATAAAAAATGAGCCCGCCCCGACAAACGCCTACCCTGTAGAACCGGGAAAAGGCAAAAGAAGAATATCTAGCTCGCTCCAAAATCTGCCGCTGTCGGGGTTCGAACTCGAGGATTTCCGGACAGAGTCGCTGTAGAGGCAGTGACAACGCTGGCTGTGAGCTGAACTCAACTGGACGGGTGGTGCTGGCAGAGCGAGAGGTGTGGGCGGGGCAGGCGGCGCGGGCGGTGGGCGAAGCGTGGACGTAGAGTCCCTAGATACAGAGAGTAGCGCAACCACAGTCATTTAATATCCTCGCACCCGATAGCCCCATCAAGCAGAATTCAGAAGTTGAGCAGAAATGAAAACAATTGGTGACGTAATGCAGATTTTTAAGAAAATTAATATTGGTTTGAGAGAGAGTCATGTTTCTCAACACACAGAATATCTCACAGTTGCAATTCTTTTGACAACTGGATATAATATAGCGAGATCGGTGGAACAATGGAATAGGCTACTCTCTGTATCTAGGAACTCTAAATGGATGGAGCGGCGAAGCTAGCGGAGAGGGCGAAACGAGCAAAGAAGGCTGGCGCGGTATATAAATTTCACGGAATTATCGAGCTGCATTAATAATAATAATAATAATAATAATAATAATAATAATAAATAATAGCCAGATTCGCAATAAAAATGTCCAAGACCGTTTTAATTTTGAAGCGATTCAACCTCCTTTCAAATTTTAATCGTTCGCCTATCTTTCATATGTTAGTAATGAATACATTAGAAAATTTTCAAGAACTGTATGTATGTAAATATTTTTCAAAGTAACAAAAGTAATTTACTAGCTGTATATTTCCCGCAATTTAATCAAATATTACGTTTCAATTAATGCATGAGATTAAAAGTATTATTTTGGCGCACTGTATTGTCATTGTGAAGATTGTTTATGAATAACTTCTTTACTAAATATTATTACGACAATACTATCCTAATATATATTTGTATTTTATATATAATATTACTCTAATCATATTAAGGTATTTATATGAATGTATTATCATAAGTTACAAAGTCTACTTAATTTATTAATATAATTCTAATTACTTCTGACAACGAAACATAATTCACTTTTATTTAAACGGAAAATGTATATGTAAGAAGTTGATTTAGTTATCTAGTACCTACCTTCCTTGTCATAAAGACGGAAAGCTTCGCGCAACTCTTGCTGCATTGCCTCAGAGTCCTCCTCAATCAAGAACCTAGCGGCGAGATCACAGAACTCCTCAAACTCCAGCTGTCCGGAACCTGCAGATTTAAATACATGTTACATAAGTGTTCAAATAATGAATAAAATAAAAAGATGTTTCAAATTTAATAATCACAATCGCAGTACTCTCAATGTACTCCTAACAACAACAGTGACGTAATCTTATTTTTGAGATATGTATTTGAGCTTCAATACATACTTGCAAAATACGAATCAATCAAGGTTGTAAAAAACAAATTTTGTTCAGACATCATTGTGTCTGACAACGACGGTATTGAAAAAACACTAAAGTAAATTTCTGTAATGTCTATTGTACCAATAGTTTTTTGCATCAAGAAACATTTGCTTTGCAATGCGTGGAAAAAGTAACACATCAGATATATCTTCTCAATACTTAAAAAGAAATATCTTAAGAAGAAAAAGTTATGTAATGCTGCGCGAAAAAACGGCACATTTTCGGCAGGAAAACTCTTATTACATGGCCCTAGCAATAAAAAGGTGAATAAATCGAGATGCTAAATGTGAGGAAAAATTCCTCTAACACGTGGTGTAGCCAGAATCCATGTTTAGTGGGTCCTTGATATCGAGAGATCGATTAATGACAAAACGTCTGTCCGTGCGTTTGTCCGTCTGTAAACAACGCTAGCGGCTAAAACTTTCAGCCGATTTTCTCCAAAATTGATATCCCCCAACATGATGTTGTTCTTTCGTCCCCTTAAATTTGAAAAAGATTTTTTTTCGGGGGGGTACTTTACATGAAGCCCCTGGGACACTGGATGGATATCAGTTTACCATAATTTTTTCGTAAGGAGGGTGCTGACTTGGCCGCTAAAATAGCCACTGTAAGTATATGCCCCAGTCACTCACCGTGTACAAACAGATTTCAGGGTATTCGAAAATATTTCAATAATATAATAAATCTTCGATGAAATAACATTTGGTTATACTACAAAACTATACCGAACTTTTTCGAGATTCTGACAAATTCAAAATTCAATCGAAGAGCACAATTTTCAGATTTAGAACAATCCTGCCTTGGCACCAATATACTCGTAGGTAATATTGTCTTGGCGCTGGTGGCCTTCTTAATTTGTGACGTCACACCTTAAAAGGTTTAGATTGCTCAACAGTTTATATTCAAGCTTTGTGTTTGCGCCGACCGATGAGGTTTATGTTAATCATTATTAGATTCACATTATGAACTTTTATACATGCAGGACAAACGAACATTTGAACCGTTTTGTCATAGTTTATAAGTGCTGTGTCTTGTGCTAAATTTTATATGATGGGAACGGACAATGTGTTCCCATTTTTTTCATTTCCTAAAAAGAATAAACTTATAAAAAATGGACCATTGCTCTATCTAGAACAATGGTCCATTCTTATGATTACGAAGTTTTCATTGTCTAGCAACATGATTTATTGCTCCTAGGCCTGAATAAAGTGCGTCTCAATAAACTTCAAAGCTTGTATGTCAGTCTCATTTTGCTGATTCAGAACTTGACGATAAGCATAGTTGCCATAGGCGGATGACCCGCTACCTGGTTTCTATGACACCACGTGTGAGCTATATGTGATATTACATGTGACTCCAAAGCCTGTAATGTAGATGGTATTGATCCGGATCGCACTATTTCTTTTTTTATTTCGTGTCTGAAAAGTTATATTTGAATACCTAATTGTATTTGATCGTGAAATAGTCATTAAAAATACCTCTCGTACATGGGGAATGATCGTTAAATCTACTCGTCGCTTCGTGAAACAACGACGAACCCAGAAACACCTTGCGCACGTGTTACTTCTGATAAAACCCCTCATCCCCTTCGTTTTTCTTGCAGTAAAACATTACATATTTTATCATATTTTTACTGCATCAATTCTGTCAACAAAGATTGGATTATTTAGGGGCAAATATTTTCCAAGAAACAATTCGGATCATTGTTAGCATCGTTAGCCTAGAGAACATTGCAGCTGGACGTGGACTGCGTAAACCAAGATATTATGATTCGATTCTCATACAGGGTAATGCATGCTTTGAACAACTTGGAATATTCACAGTATCCATTCACAGAACAAATCGAAATATTTGAATGTAATAGGTTTTGTTTCACGAAAGTGGTCTGCCAGAAGAAAGTGTCTTTTTCACTCACCGTCTGCGTCGACCTCTGCGATGATCTCCTTAAGAATGTCATCACTGACAGGGTGCTCCAGCATCCTCAAGATCTCGCCCACCATGTCTGTGCTGATGGAACCGCTCTTCTCGCGGTCGAAGGCATCGAAAGCCTTCTTCAACACTGGAAGAAAATTTAACACGTAACTGACACGTTTAAATTTTCAATAATATTCATTTGGCATCTATATTTTTTAGAAATACCTACGGGCTTTCTGTTCTGGAGGAAGATCGTCCTGTAACAGAAATAATTTTCTTAGTCACAGTTATATATAAATATTTAGTTTGTACTTTATTTGCTGTATTATTTCGACTCTTTTCTGATGTTAATGTTATGAATGTCTTTGCTACGCTTGAAATAACTTATCACCGTTATTTCGCATAAATAGATTTGCTGGTTCGTATTTAACTGACACATTTATTTTCAGAATAATTTTGTTATTTTCCTGATATTGGATTTGAATTAGGTTCATTTTGATCTCTGGAAGTACTAATATTTAATTGAAAAGAAATATACTTACAATAACCTATCACACAATTATTTAATTAAAAAACATAAACATAAAATCTGCATAAAGATTACACACTAACATGCAAGAATGTTAGTGTAGTGAGCAAAGATGTTGCGCGCTTTGAAGGCGTGAGAGTTATATATGTTTTTCTAGATTCCCAGAAAGTCGGTAAAGATCCAAAACCATCAAATAGTTTCGATCTGATCAGATAATTGCAAGTTTTTATTGTGTTATTCTACCTGTTTTCATATTGCGCGTACAGACTGAAACAGTGTTGACGTCGTGAGTCAGCAAGCCCCCAAGCAAGAGGACACCCACAATTAAATATTTTTTAATTTACGTATTTGATTGATTTGGCCAAAAAACAGTAGAAACAAATTTGGCGCATGGAGGGGAGGAGATTATATACGCAAGTTTTCTTGAGGTCCCGGAATAAAAAATTCCGCTTTGTTGAGCGAAAACTGCATTTCGATGTCGAAAACCGTTAAAATGTTATGGAGGTTGCCCATAATTTGTGGAACTTCCTGTACACTACACTACGTTATTGCAGTATTCATGAAGATTGTTTTTGTTTAAATATTTACTTTATTGTAGAGTTATACAAGAAAACTTTATTTGTTGTTCTTGAGGAGTAGGCATACTATTTTGTGGGAAATCATTTCAGTATGATTTTGATCAATAATATTTTGCAGCAGGCCACTATTCGATCTAGAACACCGAAGAAATTGAGTACGTACTGGAAATCATATATTGAAATGTGAAACTCTGCAGAGAACAACATAATTTAATTTTACTTTACCCTGTCATGCTTTTCAACGAGAGCGTATCTTCATCTAAGACTCATCATCCATCTACTTTTTATCACCACCAAAAACTCTAAAAAAAACTGGTAATGTAACCAGTCTTAATGTTCAATATATTATCCAAATAGGTCTGCGAATTTTAGAGTACGATCGTTTTTCGATTTCAAATACTTTCATGAGCTTTACGTAATTGAAATCCATGGTTCTTATCAGTCAAAATACATCAGAATTACGCCACAAAATACAGCCAAAATCTGTACAGATCCCAAATACATAGAACAAGGTAAGCGGCAAACGTTCTTGATGCCAGATACCAATTTCCGTCACATCTATCGAGGCCCGGGTTAACGTCAGATAACATTTTACGCGTTTCTGAGCTTAGTAGGTACGAGTTAGCACTCTCAGATAGCTAAGATGTTTTTCGGATATATTTTAAACCAAATGAAAACTTCATGTAAAAATTAACATAGATTTTTTAAAAAATTAGTTTAATATTCTGTAAGTAAATGAATCTTGGACGTTGAACACAGCTATGAAATGAAACGTGCATGCCAGTGTACAACTCCGGCGATGCATTGACTTGCTGATTATTTGTTATAATATTTTCATCACTAACAATTGGAAATTATTTAATTGGCAATGTGTGGTAAGAGTATTGAAAAATAGTAAATAATGGACAGTTATATGATATCTGATTTCAAAATCCGGGTAATTATAATCCGAAAATATCAGTTTAAAACTTTGTATACTATATTTTCACTTTTTGATTGGATGAGAATTTGCAAAGAGATTGCAAAACAAAACAATGTTAAAATAATATAAATTATCTGTTTATTTTACACCACCGAAATTCTTTAATGCTTTAATTCTCGTAAATTATTTCAGTTTTCAATTTCTTCAAACTATTTTATGTATAGAATTTTTTTTCATCGTATGCACATCGGCATGTGAAAAACTGTTCCATGAAACGGTTGCAATAATATCAAAGTTGTGTTTAATTATATTTCTTCACTTCAATTTCATTGCTATTGAGATTTCACTTCAATCTCAAAGTTATATATGTATTATCATTAGCTGCATTTATATTTTATAAAATGAGAACATAATGGGGATTTTCAATTTTTTCCGAGTAAGGTCATATTATAAGGCCTCAACGTAATTCTCAGCAGTGAAAAGAAAGTTCAATGAATACTTCAAGAACATCGAATAACAAAACGCTACGTAATATGCAATGTTTTTTCTCATTGCCAAATATCATTTACAATCTCATATTATTTCTATATAAAACAGAAAACATTATCTTGTTGTTGTAAATATTATATTAATATTAATCACTATTAATGTGTGAATAGTGATGAATGTGGTATTGCAAGTTGAACATCTTTATATAAATATAAAAAGACTATCAAATTAATGTTTATAAACTACGAATGGCAACTTTCATAAATATTTCAGCTATATTCAGCGTCAAAATCCAAATTCATTTCTGTATTTTTTCTGTTTAAAAACATTAAGACGTATTGAATTGCAAATAGTTGATACAAGCAATGTTATAAAAAGAAATGAGTGAGGGGTATATATTTCACCTCATCTTATATTTCTCGTTTACCCCTCTTCTCATAAAAAGTGCATCGCAGTTCTTATTTCGGTGTACGTAATCTTCAATGGCTGACCGTCGTACAAATCACTTATTACCCACATTTATACAATCCCACCCCATTTAGAAGGTAAAGACCAGAGAAGAGAGAATCACCTGTTGTTGTCACTCCGCTTGAAACCAACGTTGCAATTTCGTGACTCCGTCACAGGGTGACACTATAAAAAGACTACCTTTTTTAATCATGTGTCTGAATTGTTCAACTGTAAAATTAACGTCATCTGTTTTTCCATTTGACCTCCCTGACTCTTTATTTTGAGAAAGTTAGAAATATTCAACAAATGTCGATTCCACTCATGTCGTTGAAATTTCTATTTGAATAATTCTCTGGGAAATTTTCGTTAACCTAGGCTTTACCAATAGAGGAGGAAAACATGGATACTGTTGAAATAATCTTTCGTCCTAGTAAAACATTTTCCTACTGTATTTATGCTCTCTAACGAATAGTTCAAGTGGTTAAATTTATTTACCGTAAATAATTTGAACATTCTTGTACTTTTGAGGCGATAAGGTATGAAATGTCGGGCCCGTGGCCGGGATCGTTAAAGCACGAGTGCCTTAGTGATCTTGGACCGTGGGGTCGTGAATTCGCGTCCCGCCTCGGGCATGGTTGTAAGTGTTCGTCCTTTCACCCCCTATCATCATTACGATATCGTTTCATCCTCATACCATAACGTTAAATCCAATAGTGGTCGCTAAAGACCTTGTAGTTGATGCGACCTTAAATAACAAAACAAAAGGTATGAAATCTGCATAGTAATTCAAATTAAATGTTCTAATTCATTGTTTACCCACACGTTTCGAAAACGTAGTTGTTTTATAAACATAACATTTAACTTCAATCAGGCCTCGCCACTGGCCAGATCTAAATTATTCTAATTTAAAAACTGTACTACGACATCATGTCATTAACTCTCAACTGTCCTGCAAACGATTGGTTTCGGCTTGTATTTATTCATCTTTCGCTGCCTTGTCCTTTCTACTAGTACCCGCATTGTACGTCTCTTTACTTCGACCTGACCACCTGCACCATCTCCTCCGACGCGCACTGCTTCCTGCACACGCATCCTCACACAACGCGTCCTTCTTTCGAGCACGACGAGCGAGGGGCCAGCGGTACGGCGCGGCGTCGCGGCTGCGGCCGTCCGTCAGCGCGATGCAGCCAGGGCGCGCCCCAGGGTCCCCCACCGTGACCGGCTGGCGGCCCCTCTGGCCCTGCCCACGGGCCGGCCGCCCGGCCGGTCCGCCCGCGGCGCCGTGCCCGAGGGGGTGTGGTCGCACCTACCGCCATTGTGCCGGAGCTGAGTTGGTGCGGGTGAGCCTGGGTGTGTCCTGTACGTCTTCTGTCTGCCGCTCGCCTGCCGACGACCAACTGAACGCAACTTCGCCGCGGGCGCACTTCTCACGACGCTTTGCTAATTTTACCTTCGAACAAACCGCGAAACACTGCATTAAAAATGGACTATAAGGAAAAAAGCGGATATTTGCCACAACTAGACTCTCCGTGCACGACGTCGAGTCTCTAATCCGCTGCAAAAATAAGTATAGCTTGTTTCTTTTAGATCAGTAATTTCTCCCGACGGACTATTTTGGATCGGGTATAACTGGTTTCTTCTGTGTCGCTTCTGTTATACTGTATTTGCAATATTATAAGCGAGCCCTTCGATGCTAATGGCCTTATAAATTTCGCTCACAAGGCATATTCCTTTGTTTCGTTCAGGGTTTAAATTAAGATCGCCAGATGTTTTGTTGGCAGCTTTCGCGTGCTTGGTTCAAAGGAATTAATAACACAAGATTTTTCTTGGAAGACTTTACCTCTCTGAGCTGTCATCTTCTCAATTGTCCAATGCTTTACGTTGTCATTACTTGCGTTTGATTTATTTAAGCTACTTAAGAGGTTCTCTGGTCTCTGAGGTTGCTACAAGAATACAACTAGAATATAAGCCTTCTGTTCCTCTTTAATTGCATAAATGTCGAGGAAACATTAAGAACTGGGAAGATCTAGTATTCAAATAGTACCAACAACTTCTTAAAAATTTTCATGTATTTACATCAAATTAAAATTGTCACCTTTTATTCAAATCAATCCTGACAGCCTTACTCCATTAATTCACAATTTCTTATGGTTCGAAAACATAGTTGTTTCATAAACATAATATTTAACTTTAATCACTTCAGATATTTCACAGGTCATGTTGATAATACTTTTAATATTTTAAAAATGTTCCTGAACTGATTTTTCTTCAAAATTCTTATTAATTCCCAAGATTATTCACTGATATTATATCCTATTGTCATTGTTTATTATTATTATTATTATTATTATTATTATTAGTAGTAGTAGTAGTAGTAGTAGTAGTAGTAGTAGTAGTAGTAGTAGTAGTGGTAGTAGTAGTAGTAATAGTAAGGTTATTATTATCATTAATAATAATAATAATAATAATAATAATAATAATAATAATGTCTGTGTGTCTTCCGCCTAACCACTTAAATAGTTTTACATTTACATAATTGTTTTCCGAGAATTTTAAAGTTATTGCATTTGTGAGTAGAAATGCTTTGTTTGAATTGAATGATTTGTTATGATGTTTCTCTGAAACTCAAAAGTTTTTTTGTGCAATTGAGATCAAAATTATGTATTTCCAGAAAAGTTCAATCGACATTTTCTCAATAAACTCTCCAAGATTTTTAATCATATTTTGCCTGTAGAACCAGCTTTTACTCTTCTACAATATTTAAGAAGAAACATTTCCATTCTTCTCACTATTAGGAGACTGAAAAGTTGAGAAAATGTGAAAACAATATCTTTCGGATGCCGATAGGCAGCAGGAAGAGAGTAGAGAACCAATAAGCTAGCACAGATTAAAGAGATTAGGAAACTGCCTAGTAAGAGAAAGATTGCCTTTCCGAGCACTACTAGTTTGTAATGTTTCGTAATTTATAGCGCAATATCCACAAATTGATGCCCGGAATGCAACCTGGAGAAAGTTAATGATCTATTTAAATATTTATTTTCAAATATTAATTTACTGTTTCTTTTGAACCTCGAAATTCTTATAAATGCTTATGTTTGACTTAAAATAAAAATTCAATATTCTTTGACAGTTCTAAAATAAAATTGCGTATGCAATTACATATCTAAAATACAATACTCACTCTTCCTCTGTTTACTGTTTTCCCTTTGTCACAAACACACCCTTTGCATTCTTAGGGAAAGGACCTTCGTGAAGGGTGTGTCTTGTTTTCCTAATTCGAGATACACTTGTGTATCTCTCGGGAGATACGCGTGGTCCTGCCAACTTCTACTGGTATTCGCGGTCATCAAGTTTAAAACAGGCACATTGTTCGCTTGGAGACCTCCTGGTGTAGACTCCGCCAAAGTTGCGGCTGCCGCACAACGTCCCTCTCTATTGGCGCTGCTCCATTTATGCCGAGCCGTCAGCTGCCCACAGAAATCCTCAGTTCATATTGCGTACCTCTCCCCTTTAAGATTCAGATGACTTACTTATACCATCAAATATATTAAAATTTTCAAAGCCTGCTTTTTGGCGTTATAAATAAAGCAGAGAACTACAAGGCTACTTGCGATTTTTCAGCTCAAACTGTAGAATAAAATGTAATCAAAATTAGTTTTTACTTTGTACAGTACAAAATGCGAAATTAGTCCTTACTTGTAGTAATCCCAAAAATAATGGATCATATTGATCACGGAAGGCATATCGTATTCTCAATATTATTGTGATTGCTGTAGAGTAAAAATTCATACACAAGATTCTAATGATTAACACTCATAAGAGGAAAGCTAATAAATATAAGATGAAGACCGCATTCCTTCATTTCTTTTTCTGACAGGCCCAATGATATCTAATGATGTGTCATCTCTAACTACATCACCGCTGCGGATCATCATCTCTCTCGAACTTATATATGTCGTTTAATACTAAATATTTTCTCGAGTTTACGTTGAAGTTTGAATTAAAAACAGTTCACTGCAAATCAAAAACATCTAATGGATGAAATCATCATGAGAATTTGATGAGCTTTAGCTTCGGTAAACAAGAGAACCAATTACTTGGATCCCACGATGAACGATATCACGAAGGTATTGTATTTACAATCTTTCTCATCGGCAATGTTTTCCACAAATTAGTTCATTATCGAGATCTTCACTTCAAGTTTCAGAAGACTGATATATATTTCATGTTCGCTGAATTTGTTCCATTGGTATATGTTCTGCGAAATAACGATGAAGATTTCGTGTATTACTTTAATTTTTGGAGCTAATATTTTTTCATTTGTAGTTAGTGGTAGTGCATTAGATGAAAATGCAATCGTAGAATTGGCCCGCAATTTATCAAACGACCATCCGATATTGTTGACTTATTTGCAAACAAATCCATCAAATTCAAGTGTTTCGAACAGTTCGTCTTTCCTTTCAGAAATTTTGTCAAACACAATTGATGTTACAATGCGTAAACTGCATGAAAGAAGTAATGTTTTGTCTCTTGCGTGTTGTGCGAAATTGAACATACACATTAACGTTTCTTGGACTCTCAGAGGAGCGGGTGCTGGAGGAGTTATAATATTCCTTGAAGACGAGATAACATCGCCAGAGGAAGTGTTAGAAGTGCATTTGGACTCACTGGTTCTAAACCCTTTATGGACACCTCGCGTGCCTCATATTGTTGTGTCTAATACATTTACTTCTCCTCTAAAAATTCTTCGTTTAATGTGGTATCGACATATCGATTCTTCTGTTGTATTATCACGTAGAAATTCTATATCTTTTCGCACCACCTGGTGGAAACCTTACTCGGTAAAATGTCACTGTGAAGGTCCCACTGAAGAAACGCTAGTAGAGAAAATCTACATGTGGGATGGAAGCAACGCATTGCTTCGTGATATGAACAAGTCTAAAAAATTAATTAATCTGAATGGATGTATTCTCAAAGTAAAAACACTTTTATGGGAACCAATGATCATATTGAGCAATCCACAGGGCACTTTACAGGATCCACAAGAAATAGATGGACTGGAAATTCGCATTTTGAAAACAGTAGCGGCTACATTAAACTTTGCGTTTAGTATTTCAGAATTTCAGGATAATCCGTATGTTGAATACGAGACAGATGATATTTATATGGCAGCTTTTGCTCGCACTACAGAATCAGAAACACTAATGGACGCCTCGCACAGCTACATGTTCGAGTCACCTACGTGGTACGTTCCAGGACCACGTCCGTATCCACGATGGATGAGTGCTTCCTTCGTATTTTCAAAGAAACTGTGGGTGTACACTTGTGCTTTTTGTCTGTGCGTTGGAGTGACATTTCATTTACTGAATACATACAATGTGATTCTAAAAAGAAGTCATCAAAGTGCGAAGGAAGAGCTCCATATGATATACGTTCTTCACGCGTTGCTGTTTGCGATGATCCCGCGGGAGCCTTCTAGTCTACCGTCTCGTTTGGGAATGTTCACGTGCATTCTCGGGTGTTTCGTTTTGAATAGTGCATATCAGACTTCTCTAATGAGCTATCTTATAAAACCTACAATGAAACCTGTAATTCAAAATACGAATTCACTTGCAGAGAGTGATCTTACAATTGGGTTGGCAATATATTACTTGGAGATAATCAGAGAAATCAATGAACCGGTTTACAACAAACTCTTAGCTAAGAGTAAAATATGCGATCTACGTGAAAATGTGTGTTACGATCGCATCGCATTTAATAGAGACATGGCCCTACTGATCGATCAATCTCATATGGAGTACATTTTATCCCTAAGATATGGAAAAGAAGCGCGAAATCTTATAAGTGACTTTTCGGATGGAATTACTTATCCAGTAGTAATTATGTTAACCAAGTGGAGTATCCTTTTGGATGATTTTGATTTCATCATTGATGGACTTTTAGAATGCGGGATTATAGGCAAGTGGTGGGATGAATTGACAAAAAAGTCTCGTTCAGCGCTCAGCCATCTCTTTAATGTGGAGAAGTCTGTGCTCACACTATCTCATTTGCAAGGAGCATTTTTCTCCCTCCTAATTGGATTGGGAGTTTCGTTTATGGTTTTCATTTGCGAAACATTTGGGAAGATGTGTTCAACGAAAAATTTTTGTGTTTAGATTTTTGGTATATCACGTCAAAATGCTATATATATTGGACGTAAAAACGCGTTTACGAAGAAGGAATGTCGAAGAAGAAATGAATTAAAATGACTTACAATGAGAACTCAGATTGAGGGAACTGCCGGAATTAGTCTTGCATACTTGTTATGTAGAAACGAATACAAAAGCTAAACTAGCAGTGTTAATGATGTTTCATTTACATGGAGATGACATTACCAACCTCTACCATGTTCCACAAGTGAAGCCAGTCCGTCATATTGGTGTGCCAAAAACACATGTGTCAAACACGATAAAAAATTGGCAGTACCTGTTTTTCAATAGAATTTAATCTTCGAAATATTAAAGAGTACAATAACTAAAGCGGAGAAGTTGCATAACAAATTGTTGGGTCACTGTAAAGAATTTTCAGTGAAATTCAAAATAACCTCAAACTTAAAATGTCAAGAATACTACATTACTAAACGTGCTTCTTCTGCCTTTGAGATTTCTGATATGATCTCTCCCAAAAAGTATGCAAATAAATAAAAATTTAATACTGCTAACAATCTGAAGGAGCATGTGATGCACAAATCGTTGCGAAATTTTTTTAAAATTATTGTTGACAGAATATTCGAAGTCTTGCTACTACACCAACTATATGATTAAAAAAAGCACATTGAACTGTTACTTTATTTCACTATTTCCTTACATAAACGTTAAACACTGAAGTCAAAATATCAAGGTCTTGAAGTTTGGAGTTTGTAGATGGGCGAGTGATACAAATGATGTTAAAGTAGTGAAAACCTTTCGGGTTTCTTTGTAGAAGACTTCAAAAATAATAATGTTAAGTTTCCTTTTAAAGGCTTCTTCAATGAATTAATTCCTGCAAAATTTAATTCTCTCAGGTGTGGTACAAAAGCTGCTAAAATTGCTGGAACTGCGAATTTCTACAAACGTACGTATAATAAAGTTCAATCAAAAACCAGTGAAAATAAACAATATAACTTGCTCAGCACTTACTAAGCTGCCAGTTGTCTTTCGCAAAAGCTAATTTGCAGTGCTCTCTTCTTGTATATGAAGAGATCAATCATGAAAATTAAGCGATATCTTCAAATTATACTGTATTATCCAAACCATTTAAAGAAACTACTTACTTGCGAAAAGTAATTCACCCCTTTCCCGAACGAATTTTAATTTCGCAGTAAGCCACAGAAGTAACCATGACGAACTGTTGTGAAAGCTTGTTTATTTGATCAAGGCTTTTAAATATTAAAAACTACGGCCAATAACACACCTCAACCTTAGGGCGCCTACAAGCGTTTTGGTCATAGCAATATGACGGATCTTTGCTTCAGTTGGTTTCAGTTTGCGACGTAATGCCATCGCAAACTTTCCATGCTCCATGAACTATTCCTAGCTCCATGTTACTACGCCTGAACCTCCCACAGTTTTTTTCTTTTTTCTTTCCATTTTCCCTTTCTATTCTTTTCTTTTTTCTTCGTTTGGAAAGTAAAGTTTTAAAGAAGTTCATCTTTCTTTTCAAAGATATAATGAAATCTCTCGCATTTGCATCAGCTGCTCAAAAAATGTGCTGCACCCTACAGTCGACCAATTGAACTGAAACGTGGACGTATGAAAAAATATTTGACATTTTTCATTTAAAATGATACAGGTATGAAGGGATTTCTGAGGAACAGGACCCATTGCAATATAGGCCACTTTTCCTCAGAAACGATTCAATTACTCCTAATATCCTACCCCGCAAATTGTCATGCGCTTTAGTGTCATAACTATAATTAAATTATCTCTAAGAAAGTGACGAGTTTTTTTTGCATTAGCTAAAGAAAGAAACTTGTTCGGTGACACCTAAATGTATCTCTAACCACCTTTGTCTGAAAAGCAACTGAAGCTGTAGTTTCGCTTCCTTCTGATTCTGCACCTTCCCTTACATTATTATATACTTACTTGATATGTTCAATGTCCAGCCACCGAAGTCTCAGACTGCTGTAGGTCCCTCGGGCGCATTCACCTCAACTAATCGTCGCTCGAGGTCGCGAAGGCCGAAGTATACTTCGATTTTTTTAACGTTGCGTCTCAAGGTCACACACAAAACTAGTGGTGCCACGGAATGGCCCAGACTTTCCCGTATATTCTTTCTATTTCCTTGGGTCTGGGCTAGCTATTTGGAATTGCCACATACTCTTGTCAGCTGACATCTATCGCCGCCCAAAGTAGTTTTTTTGACATTTTCTTAATTTTTCTGTTTCCTAGTGACATAACCGAAATATTAATTTTAGAATATTAAAAAACACAAAAAACTCGTGCTAAATGGCAATTTTATTTTAAAAATTTGCAGCTGTTTTTAAGAAAATGGTGTTTAAGCGCCTCTAAAAATGCGCAATTTGAAGTTCTTTTTTGCAATTTTTTGAGTTTTCAAAAAACTTCATCTGAAGTCATTTGAAGCACTTACACTAACAAATATAATATTTTTTACAAATTAATGGTAATGTGCATAATAAATATGTAAGCGACCTTTCAAAAAAATTAAATTTGTGTAATTTTTGAAAAAAAATACCCCAAAATTAACTTAACGTCGTATTAAAGTGTGCAATTAGCATTATCCTTTTCAAAGGTTTGAAAAAAATGGAGCCATTTATGAGAAAATGACGTTTGAGCATTTCTGAAAATGCGAATTTTTGAGCTAGTTTTCACAAAAAATGGTTGAGTTCGCGAGAAACTTTACTTGATATTATTTAAAGCACATGTACTCGTAAATATAATAATGTGAACAAATCGCCGTAAAGTAAATATTAACGACGTGGGAGACCAGCCCATAAAATTACATTTTTGTAATTTTTGAAAAAAAAACAAAAGTACACGTATGAACACCTATTAACCGCCGCGTTCATCAAAACCAGTTTTACATGTACCTAAATAGTTTTTCAGATCACTTTTACTGTCGAATTCCCTTTTAAACTTTTGCATTACTCATAGTTCCGTACTGTTACAATCTCAGCGTTGTTTGTATCACCACAGTACCTCGCACCTCAGACCGGGAGAGATGTCTCAGTGCATCAAACTGATTCCACTACAATCCCTCTGACCGGGAGTCCCGACGGCGGCAAGATTTTCGACACTAACTTCTCAGCAAGGTCAAATTCAGTCACTGTCTGAAGAAGAATTCTAGCTGCTCTGATCGGTGGTTTTCCGTGGTTTCTCCTATCAACACCAGGCGAATGCCGGAGCAGTAACCTAACAAACGGGCCACGGACCGCGCACGATCTTTCCTTCCTCTTCTTTGGATAGGTCCTCACCCCTTATACACTCATTTACACTAGCGTGCACTACACTACCATACGTGTCAGGAGACCGATCGGGAGCTTAGAGCTTGTCCCGGCAGGAGCAGTGCTCCGCTGGTGGGAGACACCTGGTGAGGGTAAAACCCTCAGTAGTCGGCGGTAGGTGGGCATGCATCGGCGCCAGATCTCGCCATCCAGGGGGGAAAAAATCACCAGCACCTCCCGATGAAAAAACACGCACTAAACATACGGGAAAATGACCTCTATATTTGACGCGCCCGGAATCATCAATCAATCAATCGTACCTCATTCGCGCCGCGTCCATCCGGCTCGCAAGCTCGCCGACCCCGTTCTTTCGCCGCCAACTACCGTCTCACTGATGCCCGTGGAATTTCGCAAATGACCACGTCGCACACCTGTGGGCTCCGCCGATTTCGCGCCATTTTGCTTTTTTCTCTTTTATTAATTGATACCATTAGGTCTCAATATATTGTACATCAAGTTTCAACATTTCAACTTCAAGAATTCAAAACAAAATACTATGAGCTATTGTCAAAAAACAGTACAACATACGGAATATGACATGTGTATGCAGACAAACATCAAAACAGTTGCAGAAGAGATTCAGGAACTCGCCAAAAAATATACAACGGTTGCTACAACACGTCAACAGTGAAGCCGTCAAACCACTAAAAATCATCGCAAAGATACTTAGGTTAAATATTACTGAACCTTGTGATCGAGTGAGAAGAAACTGAAAACATTTGACTACGTTTTGCAGACAATTGCACTGTGACCACTGCTGAATGTAAAATCGTTCTGAGTTACAGTTAAAAGTTAAATAATTTAATGATTATTTGTTGCAGAACATTAATAAAAGTAATAATTTGGGATGTTGTATAAAATGTACGTTCTGGCAAACGACGTACTAGCGGGCAGACATACTGTCAGGCAGACACATTGGCAGACAGAGTCTTACTTTCCATTTCGGCGAATGCGCCTCTTAGTTATACACACCCCTTCCTTTATTTCACTTAGCGATCATCTGTTGGCGATTGGTAGAGTGCAATAAAGTAAATTAGTGATGTAAGTGTAAAGTAAATTAGACACTAAGACTTTTACTTTCTCATCTTTCTCAGAAGACAAAGTATTGTGATCGTGCGCCGAAAACGGAGAATTTTCCACTCTTCGAACTCTTATTCTCGGACCCTAATTTCAAAAATGTGAAGAGATCGTGTTCCTCCATATATTAAATTATTTTTTTGTATACCATCATTATAAACGACCCATTTCGATACCCCGAATCGTACATAATCCAGTATATTATCGCACGCTACATGACGTCATCGCCATTATTAAACGCGACATGACGTCATGACGAACTTCTACTGTTCACAGAAAGACAGATCTGTAGAACCGGTTTCAGAAAGTAGACAAAATATTATTACTCTACCTTCATTAAGAGATATTTCTCATCATCTGCTTCCACTAAAAATTTTTCTCACATCATCTTTCGAAAATATCATAGATTTTTCAGCTTCATAGCCGACATTAGCTTGTTTCATATATAACTGAACTTTGTTATAAGCAGAGATGTCAATTCCATCTTTAATTTTCAGCATAGTCTTCAATTTTGAATGACTGCACCACAAAGATGATGCCTTACATACTGCAGACTTCAAAATAACATAAATTAGAAAATGAAAACTCGACACTAGGGCACTATCATATACACACGACACTATCATAAAAAGTATGACAAACTTACCAACTCAGATATATATGCCAGAACAACTGTCTCGCATATAATATTTACATTATTTGTTTCCATCCACTTCCTAAATTTTATATATTCCTTCTAGTACAATGCACTCGACTTTTTAGGTATTAAACTTTCTTCTGCCTTCGAGGCTTTTTCTAAAACTACCATTGGTAACGACGCCATCTTTCATTCGAATGCGCGCGTGAATCGGCTCTCCGCTGTCACAGTTGTGACGTCATAATACCAACATCCATGTTGCCAACTATAAAACTTACTTACACTTACTTCGTTTCATTTATAACTTTATAATGATGTTATACAAAAAAAATAGCGTATGCAACTCGTTTATAATGTTCCTTTTTTGCACTCATAAGAAAATAGTCTATTACTAAACTCACTCCTTCGTCGTTCGTTTAGTAATAGACTATTTCTTATTCGTGCAAAAAAGGTCAACATTATAAACTTATTGCATAAACTACTATTCTGTAACCCTTTGTGTAGACATAACCCAAGTTTTGTGAGTCCGAAAAATCGATTGAGGGTAAAACGTCAGTCTTTCCATCTGCTTGTCCGCCTATCTGAGCCTGATCAACGCAAGCCCCAAAACTGCTCAGCCGTTATTCTTCAAAATTGATATTTCGTGATAGATTTAAATAAACTTGAGGGTCTCTGAGTTTGAAAAGGATATTTGGAGGGGTACTTCACATGATAACCAACATTTTCGCAAGTTTCTCAAAAATGGCTCCAAATGTTTCAATTAAACTTTGATCTTGGATTATTTAAAGTACGCTTGAAAGAATGATGCAGGTCTCATTTCCGTTAAAACTGATTTTTCGAAAATTGCAAAAGTTCAATTTCTTCCGGCGTCTTCCTACAACTAAAATATTGAATACAATGATTTGTCTTCACAAGGAAATCTGTTCTTTAAAGAAATCTCGAAATAAAGCCATGTTCAGTTTTTCGAAAATATGACTTGTTTTTGCGCATTTGTGTTTGAAATTTATTCTTGTGAACATATTTTTCAAATTTTATCTTTGAATTTTCTCCTCGTATGTAGCAAAGTGTATATAAATGCAAAGTCTATATAAATGTGGTATAGTCGCGTTTTAGGAGTGGAATTTGTATAGGATTAAATGGTTTAATTCCTATTGGTGGTCAAATTATACCTAAATCGATGGTGGGTGCTAATCTTCTATGGAAAAAGGCTCATAAAAATGAAATGAAGAAGAATACTTCTGATACAATAAATAAAATTATTCCTCATCGTAGTCCAAGATTAACAATAGATGTGTGTATACCTTGATATGTTCCTTCTCGTGTAATATCTCGTCATCATTGGATTATGGTTAATAAGGTAATTATAATTCCAGTTGTAAAAATAATAAATTTATGTTGATGGAATATGCTGATTAAGCCTGCTGCTATTGTTATGGCGCCAATGGCTCCTGTAATGGGTCATGGGCTAATATTAACTAAATGGAATGGATGGTTTTGGTGTGTTGACATTAATTAACTTCTCTTGAATATAATGTGGTTAGCACGGCAAATACATATGATTGAATTATTGATACTGCTAATTCTAGAATCAATAATAGGATTTGTGATAAGATAAGAATTTGAACTAAGATAACTGAATTTATAATTATAGGTCTGGTATTTCCCAATAAGGTTAATAATAGATGACCTGCAATTATATTTGCAGCTAATCGAACAGCAAGAGTTAATGGGCGGATAATATTTCTAATTGTTTCGATGCATACTATAAAAGATATTAGAATAGGGGGAGTTCCTTGAGGAACTAAATGAGCAAATATATGTTGTGTATTGTTAATTCATCCATATAGTATGAATGTTAGTCAAGATGGTAATGCTAGGGATAATGTGAATGTTAAGTGGCTTGAACTTGTGAAGATGTAGGGAAATAGTCCCAGAAAATTGTTAAATAGAATGATTGAGAATAGGGAAATGAATATAAATGATCTTCCTAAATTTTTATTGCTTACTAGCAAGGTTTTAAGTTCGGAGTGTAATTTATTAATTAGTGAATTTCATATTAGTGATCTACGGTTGGGAATTAATCAATAAGATGATGGGATAATTAATAATCCCAAGAGGGTTCTTAATCAATTTATGGGAATGTTAAGGATGTTAGATGTAGGATCAAACGATGAAAATAAATTAGTTATCATTTTCAGTTTGTTGATTTAATTTTGATTTTTAGATGTTCATTAATTGAGATTGGTTGAATTAGGAAATAGTTAATTGTTATGATAATAACTAGTGTAGTAATAAAGAAGATTATTAAAGATAGTCATATTATTGGAGCTATTTGTGGAATTAAGAAATATTACTATTCACTGTTACTGCTGTTACTAATGTTCGAATTTGAGTATTTATGGGTAAAATGGTTCGATTATCGACGTCTAGGAGACGAAATGATCTTAACTTATCTAGAGCTGATATAAAAGAGTCAAATTCGATCATATTTTTGAAATCTATATATTCATATGACCAATATCATTGATGTCCAATTGTTTTTATTGTAATTAGAGGATCTATAGATTCATCTAGTAAGTAAAGTAATCGTAATGAGGGTAGTGCAATGAAAATTAATGTGATTGCGGGTAAAATAGTTCAGATAATTTCAATAGTTTGTCCTTCGAGTAGAAATCGATTAGTGTGGAGATTGAAAAATAATATGGATATAATATATGCAACTAAAACAGTAATAATTGGTAAAATTATTAAGGTGTGGTCATGAAAGAAAATGAGTTGTTCTATTAGAGGAGATGATCTATTTTGTAAATTTAAATTGGATCATGTAAGCCATATACTAAAAAAAGGATTCCTTTATTAATGAAGCTTAAATTCATTGCACTTTTCTGCCATATTAGTAATTAGAAAGAATTGGTAGTTCTGAATATGAGTGTTCTGCGGGGGGTAAATTTTGATATCATTCTAGTGATCTATTCAAATTTATGGGAAATAAAAAATTTCGGTGAGAAATTATTCTTTCTCATTTAATGAAAATTAGTATGATAATTCCGATTAATGAAATAGTTGAACCTAATGATGATAAAATATTTCATGAAATATAAGCATCTGGATAATCAGAACATCGACGTGGTATTCCGGCTAGTCCTAGGAAGTTTTGAGGAAAAATGTTATGTTTACTCCGATGAATATTACTATAAACTGTATTTTTAATCATTTAGGGTTTATTGTTAATCCTGTAAATAAAGGATATCAGTGAATAAATCCTGCTATGATAGCAAATACTGCCCCTATAGATAAAACGTAATGAAAGTGGGCTACTACGTAATAAGTATCATGGAGAATAATATCAATTGATGAGTTTGCTAAGATAATTTCTGTTAGGCCTCCAATTGTGAATAAGAATACAAATCCTAATGATCAAAGTAGAAAGGGATTATATGATAGTTGGGATCCATGTAAGGTGGCTAGTCAACTGAAGATTTTAATTCCTGTGGGTACGGCAATAATTATAGTTGCTGAAGTGAAGTAGGCTCGAGTATCTACATCTATACCTACAGTGAATATATGATGAGCCCATACGACAAAACCTAATAGGCCAATAGCTAATATTGCATAAATTATGCCAAGGGTATCAAATGCTTCCTTTTTTCCTCTTTCTTGACTAATAATGTGTGAAATTATACCAAATCCAGGTAGAATTAAAATGCAAACCTCTGGATGTCCAAAAAATCAGAATAGGTGTTGATATAAAATAGGATCACCTCCTCCTGCAGGGTCAAAGAATGATGTATTTAGGTTTCGATCTGTTAATAGTATTGTAATTGCACCTGCAAGGACGGGTAAAGATAATAATAGGAGGAGAGCAGTAATTCCAACAGCTCATACAAATAATGGAGTTTGATCTAATGATATACCAGGTGCTCGTATATTAATTATTGTTGTAATAAAGTTAACGGCTCCTAGAATTGATGAAATTCCAGCTAAGTGTAACGAAAAAATAGCCAAATCAACAGACGCTCCGGCATGAGCAATTCCTGTTGATAAAGGTGGATAAACTGTTCATCCTGTTCCTGCACCATTTTCGACTATTCTTCTGGTTAATAAAATGGTTAGTGAGGGTGGTAAAAGTCAAAATCTTATATTATTTATTCGAGGAAAGGCTATATCGGGTGCACCTAGTATTAGGGGTACTAATCAATTTCCGAATCCACCAATTATAATAGGTATAACCATAAAGAAGATTATGACAAATGCATGTGCGGTTACGATAACATTATATGTTTGATCATCTCCAATTAAATAACCTGGTTGTCCTAGTTCCGTTCGAATTAAGATACTTAAGGAAGTACCCACTATTCCAGCTCAAGCTCCAAAAATAAAGTATAGAGTTCCAATGTCTTTATGATTAGTAGAAAATAATCATCGTTGCGATAAAGTGGCTGAAGATTAGGCGATAGATTGTAAATCTTTTTATGAATATGATTTCCTTTATCATGGCCTTATATTCAATAATGATTTTAGACTGCAATTCTAAAGGTGTAATATTACTAAGGCCTAAAATATGAGTTTCATTTTCAGCTTTGAAGGCTAATAGTTTTTTTAACTTAAGGCCTTAAATTCTGAAAAATATAATTGGGTAAAGAGGTAATGTGAATAATGAAATTCTTGTTAAAGGGGAAATCAAATAAGGGTTATTTAATTTTTGAATTGATTGGTGATTTCATTTTAATTGACTTACGTTAATAAGGAATGATGATGATATTAATCGTAGATAATAAAATAGGGTAACCAATGTGAATAGGATTATAATTAACACTAAAAATTCTATATTGTTATGACATGAATTTTGAATAATTATTCATTTGGGTATAAATCCTAAACTAGTGGTGCTATAACAGCACTTACTTTCCCGTATTAGAGGAAACAGCTAAGTAGTACTGTAATATTGCACTTGATGCGCTACTAACATCTTCGCTTGGAACTCACTATTTCCATTGCAGTGTTGTCAGAACAATGTGAATTCTACAACTTCACAAAAATAGAATGCAAAAGTTTTGTAACCTGTATTGGAAAAAGAAGCCTGATACCCTGGAAATATAGAAATGCCTTCCATTGGGCCATGATTAGGGAAGAGTATTTTAAAACCATGCAACAAATTCTCTACTCACTACAAATGGTACAGCATTTGGTGCAAAACTAAATATTTGCCTGCAAATATCAACATAAATTAGACAATTATAACTCCTTTTCATACAGCTCCATTAGGTCACAACAATGACACTAATTCACAGATATTCGCGAGCGCAAAGTGAATTCCATTGTTGCAGACCCTGCATTGTCGCTATTCTGATAGCTAATAATTCTTTTTACTTATTTCAAATACTTCAAAATAAACAATTTCTAAAATATTAATGTGTAAGTCTATAACAAAGTTCGAATGTAAGAAACGAAGAAAGAAATAATATACAAAATTGCACATTATAATTTACGACGCATCCAGCTGTCCAAAGCGCAGTAAATTTACAGCGGCCTATTAGGTTTGTCACAAAATTAAAGAAAAACTACTCGTATTTTGAAAAAATTAAGCATGACCGTATTTATTTTATTTATTTATTTGTCAAAAAACAGAAACAGAATGGTACAGACTTTCCCGTATTAGTTTTCTATTTTTCCTGGGTCTTCGCGAAAGCATTATTGTTCTAAGCGAAAAGCATTTATTGATTATTTTGTTGAGTTTGAAATAGATAGTATGATTTACTTTTTTTATTGATGAATTGATTAGGAAATTTACAGTATGAGTTATTTTTTTCTATGATTTATTTGGTATTTGCAGTTTGTGAAGGTTCTTTGGGATTAGGAATTTTGATTTCAATAGTTCGTTCTCATGGTAATGATTATTTTCAATCTTTTGTGGTATTACGATGTTAAAATTTATTTTTATATTTATATTTATGATCCCTCTTTGTTTTTTAAACGGGATATTTTGATGAGTGGTTCAGTTTATATTTTTTTGATGACATTTATTTATATATTATGTATTAATTTAAGTGGGAATATTGAGAGTTTAAGTTATTCTTGGGGTTTTGATTTATTATCTTATGGTTTGATTTTGTTAAGATTTTGAATTTGTGGTTTAATAATTATGGCAAGAGTTTCGATCTATCAGTGTGATTATTATAGGAATTTATTTATTTTTATAATTATTTTTTTAATATTAATATTAATATGTGCTTTTTCGAGAATTGATATGTTATCTTTTTACATTTTTTTGAAGGTAGATTAATTCCTACCTTATTTTTGATTTTGGGGTGAGGATATCACCCTGAACGTGTTCAGGCTGGGATTTATTAATTGTTTTATACTTTATTAGCATCATTACCTTTATTGATCAGTTTATTAAGTTTTTATCAGTTGAATGGTACTTTGATTTTATATGGTTTTTGAGGTGATAAAATTAATAGTTTATTTGTATATTTAGGTATAATTGTTGCATTTTTTTTGTAAGGATACCTATGTTTATGGTTAATTTGTGATTACCTAGGGCTCATGTTGAGGCTCCTATTTCTGGTTCTATAGTATTGGCAGGTGTGTTGTTGAAATTGTGGGGTTATGGTTTAATACGTGTTTTTGGGGTTATGGTTTCTTGTTGTTTAAGGTATAATTTTATTTGAGTTGGGATTAGATCAGTGGGTGGTTTTTTAATAAGTTTGGTGTGTTTACGTCAGGTTGATTTGAAATCTTTAATTGCTTATTCTTCTGTTGTTCATATGGGAATGGTTTGAAGAGGTTTAATGACTTTAAATTATTGAGGATTTTGTGGCTGTTATATAATAATAGTTGGTCATGGATTATGTTCTTCTGGATTGTTTTGTTTATCTAATATTGTATATGAGCGGTTGGGCAGTCGTAGATTGATTATTAATAAGGGATTGATATGTTTAATACCAAGTTTAACATTATGATGATTTTACTTAGATCTTCTAATATGGCTGCTCCTCCTTCTTTAAATTTGTTGGCTGAAATTAGATTAATTAATAGAGTAATATCATGAAGTTGAATTAGTATAATTATGATTGGTTTTATATCATTTTTTGGGGCGGCTTATAGATTGTATTTATTTTCTTATAGTCAACATGGAATGAATTTTTCTGGTTTATATAGAGATATTAATGGTTATTTCCGTGAGTATATGTTGTTATTTTTGCATTGATTTCCTTTAAATATTATGGTTTTGTGTGGAAATTATTTTTTCGGTTGTGTTTAGCTTTATTAGTTTAATTAGAATGTTGATTTTTGATATCAAAGGTATATGGTAAATATATTAGGCTATTAATTATAATAGTTTTATTTGTAAATTGTCGTTTGTTGTTTTATTCTGTGTGTCGTTAATTTCATTTTTTTGGGGGGGTTGGTTGTGTGTATTAATGAATATATTATTTTTTAGATTGAAATATTGTCTCTATTAATTCTTGTAGTATTGTTATGAGAATTCTTTTAGATTATAAATCATTATTGTTTATGAGATTTGTTATATATATTTCTTCATTGGTCATTTATCATAGAGATAATTATATAATGGGTGATGAAAATTTATCTCGTTTTATTATTTTAGTATTGATGTTTGTATTATCAATGATATTTTTAATTATTAGACCTAATTTGGTTAGAATTTTATTGGGGTGGGATGGTTTAGGTTTAGTATCTTATTGTTTAGTAATTTATTATCAGAATGTGAAGTCTTATAATGCTGGGATGATTACGTCGCTATCTAATCGTATTGGTGATGTTGCTTTATTATTATCTATTGCTTGAATAATAAGATATGGTAGTTGAAATTATTTATATGTTAATAATTTTGGTGATTTTGATAATGAAATGATATATTTAATTATTTTAATTATTCTGGCGGCTATGACTAGGAGAGCTCAGATTCCTTTTTCTTCTTGATTTCCGGCAGCTATGGCTGCTCCAACTCCTGTTTCTGCTTCAGTTCATTCTTCAACTTTGGTAACAGCAGGAGTGTATCTTCTTATTCGGTTTGGTGTAATTATTGAAAGATATTCAATGAATGTTTTTTATTATTTATTGGTTGTTTAACTATATTTATGTCTGGGTTAGGAGCTAATTTCGAGTTTGATTTGAGGAAGATTATTGCTTTATCGACGTTGAGTCAGTTGGGTCTTATGATAAGAACAATTGGGTTGGGTTATTATGATTTGGCTTTTTTTCATTTGTTAACTCATGCATTATTTAAGGCGTTGTTATTTATATGTGCGGGTGTAATTATTCATGGTTTAAATAATCTTCAGGATATTCGTGGTATAGGTGAGATTATTGATCAAATACCTCTAACTTCTGTATGTTTTAGAATCTCGAATTTGGCCTTATGTGGAATGCCTTTTTTATCTGGTTTTTATTCTAAGGATTTGATTTTAGAATTGAGATTAATGAGAAATTTAAATTTATTGATTTTTTTACTATATTTTCTTTCTACTGGGTTGACTGTTTGTTATACATTTCGTTTAATTTACTATGTAATAGTGGGTGAATTTAATTTTAGGAGATTACATTGTTTGGGGGATGAGAATTATGGATTTGTTGGTCCTATATTTATATTAATGTTTATGTCTGTAATTGGCGGTTCATTGTTGTCATGAGTAATATTAAGTACTCCTAGAATAATTTGTTTACCTTTGTATGTAAAGGTGTTGGCCTTGGTAGTTAGAATTATTGGTGGTTGGATGGGATTTGAATTATCTATACTAATATATAAAGACAGAACTGCACTGACTTACAGCGCGATAATCTCTGAATCTACTTAACCAATACTGATGAAACTTTTATACTAGCTTCCTTTAAAGGTCTGGAGTAACATAGGCTATGATTTACAACCATAAACCTTAACATATTCACAAAATAATTACTTTTCTGGACATTTTTCGACTAGCATTACATCGTAGATTCAAGAATGCATCAATGTTAATAGTTTAGCTTTGCGCCACCTGAGGCGCACTCTTCGTGAAAACTGAGGATGTCTGAGATCTACTGCTCATTTCATCAACAGCCAGAATTATTACGAAATTCGCTGGGGTTTGAATACGGCTATTTACACATGTCCGTGAATGTTAGTTCAGAACGTTTGTGTATCGTTTGAAAGACAGCCGTAACAACAGTGGTAAGGAATGTCAATGTACATGTACATGTATTAAGTAATAATATACAGTATGATGTTGAGTTAGGTTGAGAGCGTAAAAAGTATAATAATGTACACCCCATATCACAGAATATGCACCGTGTCAAGTGGGGCCAAATGTGGCCTTTCCACAGCTTGGACAACCACGCCTGGGCATTTGACCAATCCCGGAGCTTAGGCAAAGCGGCTCTTATCATTGGCTTTTGTGCCAAGATTCAGACACTTCCCCCTTCCTCCCCTTGAAGATTTTCCTCCTCGTTATCTCAAAGGGGCGGAGCAATTTTTGAGGTGATTGACGTCGGCGTCGCTGCTTCGCTATCGGGGAGGGAGGCAGTAAAATAAGGGGAGGGGAGAGAGGGAGTAAGAGCAATAAGAGGAGTGGATATTCAGGCGAAACGGATTGCTGAGCGTGGGCGCGAGACCCCCCCCCCCGACCCAATTCACCTGGACGCTGGCCCTGTGGACGCTGAGGACACACGCGCCCTACGCGCGGTCACGGGAAGGAGCAATGACATTTTTATCGAATTCTTTATGCATAAATAGCAAATGCGAATATAAATAGCAAATGTTTATTTTTATTTGTGGAAATCTTCACTCAAGTTAAATATTTTATTAACTATTTTTGAATAATCACCTGTTAAAAGAAGAATAAATTAAATTAGAAGAAAAAATTCAAATGTAACGATTCGATGTAATTTTCTTAAAACAAACTATTAAGAAAGTAACAAAAACGTCTTTGAATAAACTTGAAAGATACTGAGTTTGTAGCTAAAAAATTTCAATGCCGTTACAATTTTCCAGTTAAAATGTTTTAATGGAACACAGGTGTTCTCAAAGGTACTATTTTCACAACTTGTACTATGTTTTAGTGTGACCTCCATAAACAGTGTCTGGAGAATTATGTTCGATTGGAAGAGCTCCATCGCGATCCAAAGAAACTCCAGGAAACTCACTTTACCACAGTTATCGATATTCAAGTAAGGCACCGTTTTATTCACACGAATCACACCGTCCTTGTGTTCTATTGTCTTGTGAAATAATTTTTACCTTTGTAAGGTATACACATGAGGAATATTTTCTGTCTAGAAGAGGAATCCCAATACAATAATGTGCATCAAACATCATAATTCATTTGATTTTACATAGACACCTACAACATCAGTGTTAGACTCCAAATCCGAACTCGCAAGACTCCAAATCCGAACAATTGATCTATTTTCTTTATTATTTACACAAAATTCAACTTCATAGTTTCTTAGAATAAACGAAACGTGAATTGTGCTTAATCACCTTAACAATTGCGTAGTGCAACATTATTAGTAAAATTGCCAGAAAAGATGTGACAAATATTTAGATTGATTTTAAATCATATGATGATTATGATTAGGGTTTAAAGGCGCTTCAACATGTCATTGGAGCTCGTGTCAATCAGTAAAATAATTTTTATTTATTATAAATTGAGTAAAAATATAGTAAATTCTGACTAATTATGAAATGAAATAACTGATAAAGAGAATGTTTCATGAACAATAGAAAATCAGTTCATAGAAGGCATTTTAAAAATCACCCTCATCTCTCGCGATGTCTTCTCCGATTACCGCTTAAATTTTTGCAGTGCACGAGAGCATTCTATACGGTAATGTCTGTTCATTTCTTGCAAATGCGGACTGGGTCACAACGCGATAAGATGTCCTTGTAAGAAGTGGCAGTGCCCGATCCGAAGGCGAATGAAAATTACCTCCTCGCGCCTTGAGCCACGCATGACGACCAGGTTTTTATGGAGTTCTTGATCCTCGTGAGTTTGAAATAAGAATTCTGTCACTCTTTTTGCCATGCTCGATGTAACTTTTTAATGTTAATGATAAGAGTAACTTATTCATGTTACGTTGTGGGTTTACCTCTAAAGAAAAAAACGACCACTTTACGAGCAGAAATACCACAAGGTGACTTCGTTACACGACAACTCTCGGCTACAAGGTGCAAAACCAATGAAAACCCTCTTGAAAACATTTAAATGGGAAGCCCTGCCCCACCCGCTGTATTCACCAGACATCGCTTCTTCAGATTATCACCTATTCCGTTCAATGGCACATGGTCTAGCGCAGCAGCGCTTCCATTCGTATGAAGATACCAAAAAACGGGTTGATTTTTGGATAGTCCCAAAAGACATCGTTTTTGCGATGCGGAATTCTACTGCTGTCAGAAAATCGGGCAAAAGTAGTAGCTAGTGATGGGCTATACTTTGAGTGGTATATTGTATACCACATACTATAAAAATAAAGCTTTATTTTTCACACAAAGAACAGCGATAACTTATTCAAGCACCTTATAATTTATTGAAAAAATGTCTGGTGAGTATTATTGGCAATGAGACAATAGAGTTTGATTGAATTGAAAGTGATTGTTTAGATATTTTTGGGTTTAATAAGCTAAATATAGCTGAATATTGCGCCACGAATAGTAAAACATTTCGAAATTTTATCTACAAGAAGTCTTCACTGACCCTATTTATTTGAACAGAGTACTACAATCACTTTCATTAATCGTCAATCATGTAACACTGAGTTTCCAATGTGTATATTGGCGTATATACTGATATATTTGTGTATATTACATTATATTATATCACATTACATTATCAGTACACTATAACACTGCAACTGCATCCTGAGGGACAGACATTTGGCAGTATTTGGTGTTCAAAGAGACTGGCAAATTTGAAACGCATTTTTGGAGATGTTGATATTACGAGGCATTCTAAACTAGTAAAAACGAGAAAGAACTAATTATCAGAAACAATTTCACAATTGTGAGTTTGAACTTGCAATTATCGTCGCACGAAGGTTGAAGAATGAAGATGTCTTGTGTAAAGCAGAAACCTTGCCTGTAACCTACTCTGTGGTCAGTGAACAGTGCATTAATTTATTTTTACTTTCTTGTATACGTTATACGTATATACGGAATGATATACGTAGTACAAGATATATTACTTGTATGCTTGTCTATAGAAAGTTGTGTAAAGCTATGGAAATGAGATTTTGAAATTTCAACGGAAATGCACGTTCATGGGCCTTCTTTTATAAAAAAATAGTTGTTTTTTAAAATGTCCGACCGTCTGTCCGCGTGTCTGTCTGTCAATGAACAACACTAGTACCTAAACCATTCGTAGGTTACGTATGATTTTTGCCAAATTGAACATTCCTTGATCGATCTGACCAAAATCAAGGACCTACAATTGTTTTAAAAAATTATTTAAATTTCGGGGTGCTTCATTAAAAAACTTCCGGACATTTTCACGTTTCCTCAAAAATGGCTCCACAGTTTTTCTTCATAATTCTTCTAAGAATACAGTGAAATACACTGGTGAAAATGGCATAGATCTATTTCCATGGTTATCTCTCAATTTTTGAAAATTATCAAAGATTGAATTCTTTCGGCGTGTACCTACAAAGTGGAAGATGGAGTTTTCTGGATGAAATTAGTACTTCACAAAGAGTACTTAATAACTATTATGTAATTCTTTACTTGAAGTTATTTAAAGGACTTACACTCACAAATGTAATAATCTTTACAAATTGCTGGTAATGTGCATATTAAAGATGTGAGAGATCTTTCAAAAAAATTACATGTATATAATTTTTGAAGAAACAAAAAAATAACTCAAAATAAACTTTACGTCATATTAAAGAGTGTAATTAGCACTATCCGTTACAAACGTTTCAAGAAAAAAAGTGCAGCCATATATGAGCGTTTGAGCGTTTGTGAAAAGCGTTTGAACGTTTGTGAAAAAGCGGAATTTTAAGCTACTTTTTACAGAAAACGGTTTTGTTTTCGATTGATTGATTCGTGTTTCCGGGTCAACTACCTTGGTCATTAGTCCCGTAAGTGTAGTGCGTGTTTTTCTCAGGAGGTGGCGATGGACTTTTTCCCCACTGGATTTTTGTTTTCGAGAAACTTTACTTGACATTATTTAAAGCACTTAAACTTGTAAATATAATGATATAAACAAATCGCCACTAATGTAAATATTAACGACGTGAGAGACAAGTCAAAAAATTACATTTTTGCAATTTTTCAAAAACAATAAAATAAAGCGATATGGAGTTTATGTCATCTTATAGGGTACATTCAGCTCTATCCCTACCAAAAGTTTAAAGAAAAAAGTTTGAGCCGTTTTTTGAGAAAATCATGTTTTTTTTATTTTTTTAAATTGCACATATTGCACGCAATATTACGCGAAAACTATTAAATTTTTCAAAAAATTGTACATGACCTTAAGGAAAGAACTCGCTATGAAGAACAAATTTTATATGAATGAAAAATGTCTATCTTAAATTTTGTATTTGGAGGAAGAGGCCGAATAAAATTCAAACTTGTGCAATATTCGAAAATTCAGAGTTATCCGTGAAAATGGGACCTATGCCACCTTAATAAGTGTACTTTACTCTATTCTTATAAGAAATTTAAAGAAAAAATTTGGAGCCGTTTTTGATAAAGTTTTGTAAATGTCCGGGTGGCTTCATGTAATGTACCCCCAAATTTTACAGAATCTTTTTCAAAATCTCAAAGCTTCGACTAGAATCACATTGAGCAGGGAAAATCCATTTTTTGAAGAAATCGTATGTATGGTTTAGGCGCTAGCAGTGTTCACAGACGGACAGACGGACGACTTAATTTAGCAACTGGTTTTATCCGCTTTTTCGTTATCACGGCCCGGGAATGAATTTTTTTCTGCCAAAAACTCGCCATTTTTTCGAGCAGCATTACATATTTTCCCCTATACTACGTATATCACTCCGTGTGTACGTACGTATAAGGGAAAGTACAAATCATTAATAACAAAGTGTCAAAGAATACAAAAAACTTTAATAATAATTTCACAAAACTTTAACAATTTCACAAAACTCTTGCAGTGTTGCGAAACACAAAATTAAAGGCTCACACTGACCAAGCGATGCTACCTGACTAACACAGCAAACAAAAACCAAATGAATGTAACATTGAAAGGTTACGAGGCACACATGGCCGGGTTGTCGAACCACACCACTGTCACAGCACCACCGCTCCTACAAATCACACCGCTGTCCAGTAGAGGGTCTCAATGCAGAAATCGTGAAAAATGCCCTTCACCGCCGTGGATGCTTCATGCTCCCGTTCCACCATAGCTCCATCCGCTTGGCCCACACTCCACCAGCTGTGTCGCCCGCTGGCCGCACATGCTCTGGGCGGTGCCCCGGGTTCGACCCCGGGCAGGGCTCAGAGGGGCGGGCAGCCGGCTAGCTGGCGGCGGGGGGGGGGGCGGACGTAGGCAGGGGGAGAGATACGGGCGCGACGGCGCGATGGTGTTGGTGGCGGCGGTGATGTAGTGACGTCACCGGTGTCGGCGGCGAGGGTAGCTGATTGCAACCTGGCAGGGCGGCGGAAGAGCTGTCACATGCATCAAGGCGCGGGGAAACAATGATTTAATTAATGTCTTCATTCCATCTCATTGATTGATGGATTTTTTTTTTTTTTTTTTTTTTTTTTTTTTTTTTTTTTTTTTTTTTTTTAAGTGGGACGCGCGAATGTTGGAATTGGCGCCCCCATGACACCCTGGTCTAGCATGGAACTCCCATAATTTAGCGGGAAGCACTCCAAAGAGTGCCCAGGTGGGCGGAAGTCGCAGGAACTTGTCCGCGCCGAGCAAAATGTGCTAACATTTATTGGGGCCGGGCGCATGGCGATGCTCGGGTTCGGCACTGTCCGTCTCCCACTCACTTCTTTCAGCAACAAGCACTGAGAAGTCCACCACAGTTCTGCATTATCTTGAGAGACTCCATTCCTACTATAAACGAGTGAGGAGGGCATACAACAAACGAAAGCATAGGCGTTTGCCTAGCGTACATATTGTAATCACCTCGAACCATTACTGAGTACCTCGTAACAATTACCTTAACCTAGAAGTAACAAAATCACATAGAATTTGTAGCAGTGCTTAATCAAAAAATTATACCAATTAGTACAACAAGGAATTAATAAAACGCATAAAATGTCAAAGAACACCAAAAAGAAACCAAGTGGCAGGCCCACGCAGTTTGACCTAAAAATGATAGTGGTACGCCTGTTCACCAGGCGGCGAAGCGAAAGAAAAATCAGCTGAGCATCTCTGGTCGACAGAGGGGAAAAAGTAGAGATAAATATCATGGATTGGGGCTTACTCGTGGGAGGATCTAGCCAGTGCACATAACTTTTGTACTGGTCGCAATAACTTGCCCTGGCTAGTTCGTACTTCAACAGTACGCACGACTCCTGCTTGATCAGGGAACAATTTCTCCACTACACCTAATTTCCAGTGAGAGGGCGGAGATTCCTCAATTAAAAGTACTAAATCATTTACAGCTAGTGGTGGTGACTCCCTTTTCCACTTCACCCTTTGTTGCAAGGTGTGGAGGTAATTGCGCGACCAATATTTCCAAATTATTGCTAATTTGTTATTTAAATGGCGGAACTGTTGTGCAGGAGTAATCTGCACAAGAGGCGAGTCAGTATCTATAGGAAAAGTATTAAGCGCGTGCCCGTAGACTAAGTGATTCGGGGTTAAAATCAAATTCACATCCGAATCTGTAGACGTGACTTCAAGCGGTCTTGAGTTTAAACAAGCTTCTATTTTGGCTAAGAGGGTGTACAATGTAAGCAAGGGCACAACTTGTTGCCCTAAAGCGCGACGCAAATGGAATTTAAGACTTTTAACACAAGCCTCAGCTAACGAGTTTCGGTGAGGAGCGTAGGTGGGGCAAAAGTGCCAGGAGGTACCCTGCACTGATAAAAAATTGGTGATAACCTCTAAATCCCGAGCGGAAAGAACAAAGCGATTAGCCTCGGCTAGGATACGACTAGCACTTTTGAATGTACTAGCGTTATCACTGTACATGTGCACAGGATAACCTCTTCTCGAACCAAAACGTTCAAGGCCGCAATGAATTGAGAGGAGGATAGATTTTCGACGATTTCTAAATGCGAAGCTTTCGTGGAATGGCATATAAATACAGCAATCCAAGTCTTCTGAGACATTTTTGATCTCGTGAGAGACGGCCTTGTCAAAATTGGGCCACAATAATCTACGGATGTGTGAGCCCATGGCCGAGAAGGATTTACGCGGCTAGGGGGCAATGAACCCATAATTTGCTCCACGGGTGCGCCGCGCCAGCGCCTACACGTCAGACAAGCATTAATTACTTTTTTTGCTACCCGTCGTAGGGAGGGAATCCAATACTGCTGGCGCACACATCCCATCATCATTGCCAAGCCCGCATGTAGAAATGCGAGGTGTATCATTTCTAAGAACAGGACGGTAAATTTGTGGTTAGGCGGAAGTATAATAGGATGCTTGTTTAACCTCTCCACCTGAGAATTCATTAAACGGCCACCCACCCGTAAAAGCCCATCAGGGCCTAGATAAGGATTCAAGCTAATGAGCGATGACTTGGGAGGTAATCCCTTTTCTTTTGAAAGTGCCTTATATTCAAGGGGGTACATGTCTAGTTGAATGAGCCTTATAATAACCACTGTGGCTTCTCTCAATTCAAGCGGTGCCAACCACCCCCTTCTCCGCATCTGAGCCGAAGCAGGGTCAATGCGAGCAACAATTGCAGCCCGTATATTGTTAATGAATCTTAAGCATAGCGCCAACACCCTTATCAATTTGTGATATTTGAATATCTGCTAAGTAGCACTTGAACAAATGAATTTTGGTTTTCACCTATATCTGACGAGGGCATATTTGTTTTGTATGCAGTGAACATACAACAGAGAGCATCTACCTTACCATTATCCGCTACCTCAGCATCGACAAACGGCTTGGCCCACATTGACACTGGCTGCTTCAGCCACGGCGGTCCTACAAACCAGAGGGTACTGTGTTGCAGTGCCTGGGGGGAGACACCACGGGTTAGCAGATCAGCGGGATTCTGTCTCGAGCTTACATGGCGCCAACAAGATAGTGGATAGGATGCCACTATCTTTGAAACTCTATGCGCAGTGAAAGCATCCAATTTATGATTGCTTTTCACCAACCAGTGCAAAACAATAGAACTATCTGAAAAAAGATACACTTGATTAATAGAACACACAATTCTCAATGCTCTTATTACTTTCTTGGTCAATTCTACCAATAACAATGCACTACACAACTCCAAGCGAGGAATAGTCGACCCTGCCAGGGGAGCAAGTCTTGATTTAGAGCACAACAAGTGGCTATGCGCAATGGATGCAGAATCATGATTAACTAAGTATAATGCAGCTCCGTACGCCTTATGAGAGGCATCACAGAATCCTACTAGACAAGAGGAAGGTGACCCTGGGGTAACACCTTGCGTGGGAGTATAATTGATGGCAGTAAACAATCTCATTAACCAAGGACTGCCAACAACAAGTAAGATCAGAATCAAGAGGAGTATCCCAATCCAACTGTAAAGACCACAATTTTTGCAGAAAAAGCTTCAACTTTACCAAGAAAGGATTCACAAAACCTAATGGGTCATAAATAGAGGCTATTAAGTGCAACACAACCCTTTTTGTTATACACGGGAGGTTGAAAGTGTTTGGAATCGGAGTGTTTGCTATATGTAATGCAAAGTGTGTCTTTATCAGTGTTCCAAGTCAAACCCAATATTCTGTGTGTATTGTCTGAGGCCAGAGGCGTGGAAGTGTATTGTGTGTGAGTGGTGTTGAGAGTGGCCAGAAACGATGAAGAATTGCTATTAACCTTTCTCAAATTAAAATGAGCTCCCTTTAGCACTTTTACAATCCTTTGAAATAACGATGCTGCCTTCTCAGGCACAGTCACTCCCGAACAGTAAGTCATCTACATAAAATCCCTGCTTGATAGCTGAAGCCACCTCAGGATCATTTTCATTTATTTCCTCAGCCAACTTGTTGAGACACCTTGTACTCAGAAATGCGGAGGGGCCATACCATAAGTAACGGTCTGCAAAGTAAAAATTTTAATGGGGTCGTGAGGGTTCTCTCGCCACAAAATTCTCTGAAATTTAGTATCAGCATCATGCACCCGAACCATTCTATACATTTTCTCAATGTCTGCTGTGAAACAAACATTAAACAATCGAAATCTAAGCATGATGTCAATGAGCTCTGATTGCACGTTAGGGCCAGCGTAGAGTAGGTCGTTTAAACTTAACCCAGAAGAAGATTTGGCACTACAATTGAAGACTACACGCAGTGGTGTAGTAGGGGATTGTGGATTCAACACACAAAAATGAGGTATAAAATAGAAAGGAGGTGCTATCTTACTGACACATTCAACTGCATGCCCCAATTCAATGTATTCTCTCATGAACTTGACATAATTGTGCCTTAATTCTTTATCTTTAGAAAATCTGTTTTCTAAAGCAAGCAAAAACTGCTTGGCCACAAAATGTGAATTCCCCAATAATTGTGGAGGACGTTTAAAAGGCAAAGATACACAAAATTGCCCATTCTCCAACCTAAAGGTGTCCTCATTAAATTTCTTTTCACAAGGATGCTCCAAGTGTGAGAAGTTTTCATCACGAGAAGAGGAAATCCTCTCAGAATTCCAAATATTCTCATAATCATTGACTAAGGAAGGAGAGTGTGCAGTTAAGAAAAAGCACTGATCTGGGGGTGCCGCACTTGGCAACAGTGTGGGCAATCGATCCCCCGCAATGACATTACCAAACTTAGTATCAAGAATAAAAAGCTTTGAACAATGGCTGCTCTTCTTAGTGTTAAGCACCTGAAAAAATAAAGAAGAGCTTAATAAAATATCTAATTTTTTAGGAATAAAGAATTGGTCATCAGCCAATTTTAGGTCAGCAGGCAGCTTCAGGGCAGCTAAATTAATGTTCCTCCGGGGGTGGCTTTGGAAATAGCAGGGACCACTAAACATTCTATTGCCCTTTTCCACCTACAACACCGCGAGGAGATTAACACATGAACTCTAGCATTTGAACCAGAAGTAAGAGCATTAACAGAATGAATCGTAGCATTATGCCTAATTCTTTTGAGACGGAGGGCCTGTACCAGTGATTCAGTTATCAAGGAAACTTCACTACCAGAATCAAGTAATGCCCTGGCTGGCAGGGTTTGGCCCAACTCATTTGTTGCATTAACAATGGCTGTGGGAAGGAGAGAACCAATATTAAATGTCTGGCTAAGAACCAAGTGTGATAACGTGGAAACCTTGTATCGTGTGGTTGTTTTGCAGTAATCTGGGTGGCAGATGCTAGTCCAGCAGAGGTGTTGGGAGCACTAGAACAATGAGGTGATGCCAAATTATGGACATTTTGTGTAGAAAATTTATGAAGCATTGAGTGGTGGTTCTTACCACAAGTTTTACAACTTCGTTGTGAGCAATGATGAGAAGGACCCTTCCTTCGAAGACAGTTGTAGCAGAGTTGATGAGAAGAGACAAAATCCCATCTCTGCTGGACAGCCAGGGTACGAAAACGAGGGCAGGCGAAAAGTGGGTGCTCTCCAGAACTGCAGGCAATGCAGGCTCGAGCTGATGACCCCTCTTCCAGCTGAAACACCTGTTTGGCAGGTGAAGATTGTGTAGGGCGCTTAGACTTACTAACTGAAACAGAATTCACATCAGGATTAGCAAGAGGGGCAATGTCTAGGGCTCTTGCCCGGAGTGAAAGAAAATCTAAAACATTTTGCAATGGAACAATATCATTTTTTGCTTTAGCAAGGAAAAATGCTTCCTTGTTTTGTTATCCAATTTACTGAGCACTAAAAATTGTACTATTATTTCAGCCATAGGGACTGTAGTGGGAACTGCTGACATAGATAGCCAGTGAGAAGTTACTACATTGTGTCAATTCTCTTAAGGAGGAGGCATCACCAATTTTGAGGGAAGGAAAGGAGAAAGAGCATGAATGTGCTCTTCTAAAATTTTCGATTTATCGTCATAACGATCTCTTAATAAAGCCCAGGCCTGTTGAAAGGATCTGTCTGATACTGTGAGCACAGAAATCAACTTCAGAGGTTCGGCCTCGAGACTACTCATTAAATGCACCAACTTCTGCGAGTCCGGTATCTGTACCTGATTAATGACTAATTGAGTAAACAAATCACGAAAACGTTGCCAATTTCTATACCTCCATCAAATTTTGGAATTTTAATGCTCGGTAGCGAGGCATGATGACACGCCGAGGCAACAGTAAGAGGCTTTTCAAAGGGCTCGTATTTTCATTTCAATAGCTGTTTTACAGCCAAGTAAGCATTCACATTGCGAAAAATTTTGTTCATGAATCGTGCTAAAGAACTCTGTGGAGCTGATCGCATCCATTTTAAGAGCTTCGATATCTTTCCACACCTCGCATAACCTATCACGCAAGCACGCGAGACTGGTACTGTTGCTGGTTGCAAAGCTTTCAAATTACTTTCAATTCGTGAAATTTCCCAAATAGCGAGACTCCACCTTTGTGATAATCTTAATTCAACTGCACCTGGCTCCTTAGCCCGCACCTTTGACTGAGGACATGGTTAAATAAGCTTGCTTACTAATGAAAGAACTGAAATAATTCACGATAGCATTTAAAGGGTATGAAGTTTCATACGCAAAAACCATCTAAAATTTAAGGACCGACATGTATTTTGTTAATTGGAAGTCAACACCACTTCATAAGCAAAATGAGCTATGTAACTACGTCAAATACATTTAACCTACAAACTTGAGACCCTAAGATCAGGAACGTGAAATATGAGGTTAGGAAAGCTGCATAAGTTTCCAGGATTGGAAAAGGCGTAACCAAGAACATGCTTTTAATTTGCACCATACAAACCGCAAAGCAAAGCGACATAAACACAAGTAAATGTTACAACAGCACTGCTAATGATTCTACTGTAATTTTGTTTTTTTATTCACAAAGGCACGCGTTCCGTGTGCGCATCACGACGCTGCATGGCGTGAACAAAAACCCTCGCGTAGTCAGTGTTACCAACGAACGAACGAAGTATTCGTTCCCGGGTTTCAAATGGCACATAAAATGTCAAAGAATACAAAACACTTTAATAATAATTTCACAAAAACTTTAACAATGTCACAAAACTCTG